>JAUNZO010001810.1:0-19383 GCA_031894775.1 Chloris gayana
CATGTTCCTGAATTACGAATCTCTCAGATCCAACACAAAAGATGCTAGTATCGGCTTCACCGGACGATCTAGATCTAAGCTGCCCAGATGCTCAACCTTTTTTTTATATATAAAGTTTGTGCTTGTATTCAATTGCAACCGATTACAAACACAGGAATGCAGGCATCGATATCCCTAGAACATAGCACCTCTGATTGGGTGTAGAGTACAATGCTCCAAACGAGCAAAGTATAGATTGCACATAAGATAACTGCTATTGACGGACCGGCTTCCGTAGTGTCATCAGGAGGGCCCCGCTTGCAATAAGCATGAGGTTGATCGAGGGTGGACATGTCAGCAGGATTCATCATCGTCGGTGAGGTATTTTTTTGTGGTTCACCCGGACGCATATGATAGACAGTATCCACACCTCCGGTCGACAACACTTCAATAGCCGGACATACCAAATCAGAACGTTGTCGGTCGATACACCCGTAGCGGTCGTCGTCATCCAAGACTCGAGTACGGAATGCCGACGTCGACTTCGTAGATTCAGATACCATCAATGAGAACATACGGTGAAGTCCTGTATACTTTGCAGAAAGCGAAGTCAATATAGCACAATAATGAGAGGCGCGAAATAGGGCTCGCCGGGCAGCAGACTCGTGGGCAGCCCTGGTGGAACCGGGCCGTGGATGGCTCAAGGGAGTGGGATGCAGGCGGGCCCAAGGTAGGTTGGTCCTGGGGGCCTTCCGCGGCGACGCCAAGGTCGGCCACCAAGTGAGCGGTGGCCGTCCGTCCGACGAGGGGCCTCCCGCGACGTCGAAGTCCCCGAGGCCCAAAGGAGCGAGGCGCGCGCCGCCTCGGCTTGAGCCCCAAGGATCCAGGGGGTGGTGTCGGCTTGCAAGCTCAACGGCGGCGGAGCGAAGGAGGCCGCGGATCCGGAGCGAGAGGACCGACGGAGTGGGCTGGGGCTGCCCGGATCTTGTGAAGGGACCGGGACACGGCGATGGATGGGTTGTGTAGGGCGGCGAGGTGGAGCAGCGGATGTCGAGGGAGAGGGAAAACACGGCGACGTGAGCGGGGGTAGATCCGGTCGCAGCGCCACCGGATCCCGCCTTGTAGGACGTGGATCTAGCGACGGGCAACCGGAGGCAAGCTTGGACGCCGGCGATGGGGGTGGGGGCGACGACGAGGGTGGAAGAGCTGCTGCTTTATTCCAGCCCTTCTCCAACCCAAGGGTAGCGCCATGGACGCCGGCAACGACGAGCAGCAGCTCTATGCCGATGCCCATGGTTGGCAGGAGGCGGAGAAAGGCTCGGCGGCACAAAGCCCGGTGATACATCTGCAAGAGAATAGCCAAAGCTACTAAACTACCTAATCTACGGGATGAGGGGGGCTTCCCTCTCCTTCCGCCGCCGGCGAGGACGCCGGAGGGAGAGGAGGGGGCCCTACGATGGCGGCGGCGGCGGGACTCTAGCGCGCTAGGGTTAGGGGGAGTTCCTTCGGGAGGGAGCCGGGTGGAAGAGGGATCTTCCGGATGCCCTTTTTCCTTGATCTGAAAGATCCAGACACCCGCTACCGGTCGGATGCTCAACCTTTGAGGTGTTCAAGTGATAGGCCGGTCTCTAAGAATACGACTTCTTTGAATGGGTGGTACCTTAGACCAGTCTCAATAGAAGTTTTATGGACACAATTACCTAGAGTGACACGTCATCTAAAAATATTTGAAACTATGATGAAACATCCCCCCCCTCAATGCATGGTTTTAAAAAATATTGTTTTTTAGGTTACATGTAAGACACAAGCTATCTAGGTAACTGTGTATGTAGAGCTTCATCTTCATGAAACTCATTTCATCTTTTTCTCATTAATACATTGCGACATCATCAAAAATACCTATATGACACTCTATTTATTATCCATGAAGCCCCCACTAAGACTGGCCTAAGAACGTAACACTATCTCCGTAAGTGTCATATGTCCTATCATCTTCACCGTACAGTGTTAGGATCAATATGTCTTCACTTAGGATGCACGGATTGGAAATTGAGTGGAACAAAAATGTTGCTCTCCGGCGAATTAACTGTACCCGCCACTTTTCCCTCGTTGAAGTTATTGTAATCATGTCTAGCATGGTATTGAAAATGAATGAGTGATTCACAAACATTTTCTATTGTTTCTTTTATATATACTAGCTCTAGTTCTATTGTTTCTTTTAAGATGCAATAATAGTAAGTGAAAATTTGCACCAACTGTTATGTCCTAACAAGATCAAATCAAAACCCGAATTTAATTGTGACGAGAGCTTGCAAAACGGATATGCAAATATTTACTTCATATAATATATATATATATATA
This sequence comes from Chloris gayana, assembly GCA_031894775.1. Lineage (NCBI taxonomy): Eukaryota > Viridiplantae > Streptophyta > Magnoliopsida > Poales > Poaceae > Chloris > Chloris gayana. The sequence goes on from JAUNZO010001810.1 coordinate 2,341, forward strand.
TATATATATATATATATATATATATATATATATATATATATATATATACATCAGCCGATTGCATCCAGAATTTGCAGATTGCACATTTGTCATTGATGATGATAAGCTATCTTTTTCAAGATGCTCACGCATGCATCCAGCATGGAGTGTAGACAAATGATGCTAGTATGGGTTTAAGTGGAGGATCTAGATTTAATTCGAGGTGTTCCAATGGTAGGCAACCCCTCTGCCTCCATTGTCCAAGAACACGACCTGTTTGAACGGATGGAACCCCAAGATTATAACACCATCTCCATAAAAGTCTTCCCTCTCATCATCACCGCGGTGGTCTTCCGTCTCCACTGTTTGGTTGACGGGAAAATACTCGTCGTCGGGGTCGTGGTCATCCAACGGCGAGAAAGTGAGGTAGTTATCCTCGCCGGCGCAGTGTAAGATCCAGGGCGGCTCGTCACGGTTCGGATGCGCTCGCCTGGGCATGACCTCATGATCACACTTGACCACCCACCTCAGCTGGCCGTCGGATTCGTCGAGGAACCAGACGTGCAGGCGGCACACATGTCCGCCGCGGCGTAGTACACCCCTTGTCTGATTTCCCCAGATGAAGCTGGTCGTAGGTGAACGTGCTCAGTCTCGGTGGCGCGATCACGCGGTAGGTGCCGTCGGACAGGCTGATCCTCATGACCGAGTTGTTCTGGTGGCACTGCACGTACAGCGCTCCCCGCCGGTACACGCCGTAGCGGTTGGAGTGGTTGTACTTGAAGTAACGGGCCACGTAACGGACGGTCCCCATGGACCGGCCTTCCCGGCGGAAGGACCGCTCCTCCCAGCGCCCTGTCCTCGACGAGAAGACGCGCGTGGCGCACGGGGACGGCGGCCATTCTTGCTTCGCGGCGGCTTAGGTTCTGGTAAGGCAGAATGGCCGGGACCAGTATCACCTCGTAGTGCGAAGAGACTGCGGGGTCGTACAGCAGGTACGATAGATGGTGGCAGTGCTTCAACTGGGGAGGCAGAGCAGAGGCGGCGGCGGCGGCAGCCGTGCACAGTGTCCCGTGGCGGGGTTCACCACGTGCTCGGGAAATAGGAGGAGGCCGTTGCAGTGGTCCTCGAGCCACCCGAAGCGGTGGTCGCCGGTGCCGAACTGCTCGAGATTGCTGCGGATGGCTGGCGCGGTGGAAGGGCAGGAGAAGAAGGGCGGGAACGCGTAGCTCGACACCGGGACGAAGATGCCGCCGAGCGACAAGGGGAGGAGGTCCGCGCGCAGCAGGCGGCGTGCGTCGATAACACCGCGCCACGCCCCGCAGACGCAGCGGCACGCGGCCAGGTCGCGCGGCGAGAGGCGGCCGAGGACGCCCGCGGCGAGCACGTCGTCGGGTAGCACCTGCGTCTCTGGTCCTTCTCCATTGGCGTCGGTCCGTTCGTCAGCGACACCTCCTCGCGCGCGCGGCCTGATAGCGAGAAGGAAATAATAGGAACCCCCGCACGCGTTGTTATGGTTGTGGCGGGACGCCGGCATATTTATGAACCGGATTGCTCATCGGTTTCGGCTTTGCAGCAGTCCGTATTGGATTGCTTGCCATGACAGCATTGTTCTCTCCCGGAATTCCTTCGGGTGTTCGGAAATTAATTTTCGTTTCATCACGTAATTAAATCTAATCCGAGTTTTCCTTCTTGAACCACAACCGAATTCCACCAATATTCTGATGTTTTGCCACCTTCTTATGTATGGCACATGTCCACGCAAACGAATTCCTAAGCAGCGCTTATATTGATGACACATGTTTCCAAGCAGCATTTTTAAAAATATATATATATATTAATTAAAATATTAGGTGGACATGTGCACAACAACTAGAAAATATTGGTAAATATTAACCTGTGTATAGTAACCATAAATTCAGAGTTGTTTCAAAAAAAAAAATCTTCATCCAGGATCTTTTCGCACATGATTTTGGCACGAACGTACCTTAAATGATTAGGTTGCTTGTGATGGAACTTGTCCGCCTCCGTTTGAATTCCAGACTCAACATAGGGTTGCATTAATTTACGGTTGATTATTCATAAAAAGACATTTTTATGATAATTTCAAAATCTCAAGTTCATCCAACTTAGTATGTAGTGGTCAAAGTGTGCGGACATTTGTTCATACGGTGAATACTTTATTCATAGGTGTAGGATGCACATGCCTGTAGGGGCGAAGCTACTTCAAGTGTTGGTGTCAGCCGACCGTGATGATTTCTCGAAAATGAATGGAAAACTACCATTTACCACTGCTAATGAAGTGATATAACCCCGTTGGCTATAAGCTAGCCGATCTCGGCGATTTCGGGTCCTAGCTTCGCCTGTTGGAAGTGATTCGTAGAGACCTAAGATATAGGAAAGACTCAAAAGACAAACAAAAAAAAACAAAGAAACATCATGACGTTGCAGCCTGTTCCCACATACACATGGCACCATTCAGACCAACCTGTTTTGCAAAAGTTTCTTTTCATATAAAGTTAGGTTTGTTCTACAATACAATTGGCTAAATAGTTTTGTCTAATATATTTGGTTGAATTCAAATGATGGTCTGAACAATCTTTCTTTGTGCACTAAACAATCTTGTATATATTGTGGTTGAAAGGGCATATGGATGATATTTTGAAATACAATCATGAATGATCACCAAAAATCTGCTTAGTTGAGGATAGAGGATTATTTAGAGATAAACTAAAAAGAACTAGAGTAATATATAGTAGGAATTGAGTGTCCCTATTGCACTCGGACACTGGTATTCCCTCCTAGCTCTTTGCTATTGGCAACTTGGGCTACCATTGCCTCGTCAAGGCCAAGAGTTCTTTCCTCTCAAACTTGGAAGTTGGTGCATATATTATTTATGACTTCCTACGGAGATTGGCAATTGGGATGAAGCATGTCAAAGGAAAATGGACCCACAACAATCGATTTGGATTCGAGTGTAGCACATCCAGGAAGGACATCCACAAGAGGATTTTAATTTGCAAAGCCAAAGATGCAATGAGCTCTATGCTAGAAGATGAGCAATAAGAGGCATCTCTATTTTTTCTAGCTTTTTCTAACTTCTCAATCCAGCATGAGTCAGGAATATTCGCAATTTAGCTTCTCAAGGTGGCCTAGCCAACAACAGCACATAGTTAACCACACTCTATTCAGCATGTGCTGAACCCAACTGGTACCACTACCCATTTGTATGCATATATGGTTGGTTTTGTTTGCTCAATAAGTCTTGTGGGTATGAAAATATATTGTCAATTTCATATAACTAAATAGATGCTAGAGAAAATTCTTTACATTCTATTAGCATAAACTTCCATTTCTTATCTGCCACCTAAAACATTTATAACCTTCTAATTCCATTAGATTTAAATTTTACTCCTTCGCAAGCCATTTTGTCAAATTCAAAATCAAGAAAGACATTTTTAACCCATGACTGACATGTCATGTTCTTCTTTCACCCTCACTTCTCGAGTTGGGTTAACAACTGTCGTTATTGTATTGTACGACTAACAATTGTAAGAGCTCTAAGAGCTCTAGGATGGTTTCTCCCTTCTGTTGTGCCTAAATGCTATCTGAATGCTAAATGGTTGTAGAAAAATCCATTCGAATATGTCTATACGAATCAATCCAATCTGACACGATCTTATAAGAAAAACTAACAATTTGACACTAATAGACAAAATGGAAAAATCAATCTCATCCTTGGGGGATCAAGTCCTAGCCTTGACGGGAGACCATGAGGCTCATGTGGATAGCAACTGGCTTCAATATGCATCCCATCAACCACAAGCGTTCGTCCATGACCGAATCCCGAACACGCCATGTACTCTCAGGTTATTCTTGTTATTCTCATCCACGTCTGTGTTAGCGCACCCTTGCCATGCATGTCACTGCTTAGGGAGTCTCCTAGCAGTCGAATGCACCCCCTCCCTTGCATGCAATGCCTAGTGAGACACTCCTAGCGTACCAGCGTTGTGCGTGTTGTTGTCTAGCATGCAGCCATCAGCTCGTGGCAAGACTGCTGGTGTATGACATTACCTCACTTGTGAGGGAGAGAAGTTGATGGGGGCAATCTTGACATAAAGTGGCATGATAAGTACTAGAATTTAGTATCAGTGATATGTTATGGACACAAATTTTTGTAGTGGTGGATTACGAATTAGAGTTTAATTAAGACAATGATGTAGAGGGAAATTTTCCTATATATTAACACTCAATTCTATAAAGTCCAATATTTTTTATAATAGATAAATATACAATTGTCACAAAGATCGTTAGTGGAATGTCAAGCTTAGAAATAGTTTTAGATCAAAAACATAATTTAACATGATAACATACTTGTCGGGGAAAAGATTAACGCTGCCACGTGGCAGCGTCCGGACCCACCCAACAGAAGGTTAATGCGACCACGTCATCTCCAAGGGCTGGCCCATGCCCGTACGGACCGACCAGGAAACGACCCCGACGGATCGCTCAAGGATGTTCGCCTCGCACGACCACTGACACCTTGGTCGAGGGATCCCGTCTCGCCCGACCTTGGTGCCTTGGTCGAAGGGCTCCGTCCCGCACGACCTTGGCGTCCCTCACGCTCGACCTCGTGACTCGACCCCCAACCGCATTCAATGCCAACCGCCCCGGCGCCCACGTGGGCTCGGACCGGGAATCATTCGAGAGGAGCCCGAGCCCATCCCTCCTGCCACCACCTGCTCCCGTCGGAGCACGCCGATGGGACGTCCCGTTCCTGATTGAATGGCAGGAGTTGGCGTGGACCGCAGGTTCCGGGAGGAGTCGCTGCCCATCAATATACGGACATACGATTCCCCGACGCACCCGTCGAACAGGTGTAGCTCAAGGTCGAGTTCGAGCTACGCCCCGTCTCGCACGACCTTCCCCTGCAAGCTCAACTCGGGAAAACAATCCCTCCCGTACCCCGACCCCGTCGCAAGCATCGTCGCATCCGACGGGGAAGGACGGGTATGGCATGTCTAAATCCAACCACTCCGTGAACAGCACCACCCGTGGCTCCCCCGATTGCGGAACACTCCGCCTCGACGCTCGTTGCTACGGGAGCGACACGACCGCCCGATCAACCCCGATGGAACGTACAACAAGGAAGCTGATTGGATAGCGCCGAAGCTCGACCATCCCTCTCTTCTCCCTTTCTCCTCGTAACTCGGGTCCCACCCCTATGACTATAAAGGGGTGTGACTCTTCTACGCATGCACGACGACACACGACTCTCACTACACACACTCTCGCACGGGACTTGGGGCACGCTCCTCTCCCATCACATCCGTATTCGCATTTCCATCTTGGCGCAAGGAACACGACGCCGTGAGACCCCCCACCGCTGGACGTAGGGAGCTTTCCCGAACCAGCCTAAACCCTTCGTGTCTTCCCTTGTGCACCATCCGGCCTAAAACGCGCAACCCTCGGGACAAATTCTACCGCCGGTGGTACGAACACCGACGGTTGGCGCGCCGGTAGGGGCTGTTGCGCATTTTCGTCACGCTTTTCCGGCCCACATGGCGCGGATGGTTGACTCCGAACCTTCGTTCCGGGCTCCCGGAACGACCGTGCGCTTTGGGAGTCTCGATTTCGTGGCTACCTCCGAGCGGACGCCGGCACGCGCCGAGCTGCCGGCGCCACAAGCCCGTGTGGCAACCCATGTCACCGCGAACGTGACACGACTTAGCGCTCTCCTGGGAGCGGCTAATCCGGCGGAGGCAGAGTTCGTGGGGATGGTAATCCATCCCTCCGAATCCCTCTTCGACCTCCTCGACGCCGGGGAGGAGGAAGATTCGGACCAGGGCAGCAGCGACGAGGCCCACGTCCCCGCTCGCGAGTGCAACGTAGTGCACGCCGGAGCAGCGGGCGTCCGGAGTGCCGGAGGACCAACCGAGCCGGAGCCCGGCGCCCCGGGACCTGGGCAGCTCAACGCGTGCACACCGCGCCTGCGGGAGGCAACGACCTCCGGACTCGCCTCCGGGCCGGGCGCCCGGAGCTGGAAGAGGCTCGCCGTGGCCTCGACGAGGAGACCGCGGCGGTGGAGCGGGAGTTGCAGCAGCAGCGCCAGCACGAGGGTGCAACGCGCGCCCGAGGGCCCGCCATGTCCGAGCAGCAGATCGCCGACGACGTTGGGGCCGAGACCCAGCACTTCCGCGCGCCGGGCAAAACGAGGCGGCAGCAGCCGCGTTGCTGAAAACTCTCCCTGTACAGCCGACTCCCGAGGCGCAGCGAGCGCAGAGGGAGATGGCCGCGCTCTCGCCAAGGCGGCGGAGCAACACGAGGAAAGTTCGTAGCGCCGCGCCGCGCCGTCGGTCGAGCACGCTAGCGCCGGGCGGCGCAACTCTCGAGCGGGGGATCGGTGCACGCCTCCGTGCGGCAACCCACGCGTCCGGGCCAGCCCGAGCCTAGGCGGTCCGTGCACTCCCGCATCGGAGCCGCCCGAGACGCGCGCTGACCCCGGACGCCCGACGCCGCGCTCAGGACGACGAGAGGCCCACGCCTCGTCCGAAACCCCGCCGCGGAGGTCGGGGCGACGTCGAGCACGATCGGAGTCGGAGCCCCGACCCCCGGGTCCGAGGGTCTTCGGTTCGCGATCGGGGAGCAACCTTCCCTTCGCGCTTCGTCCCCCGACGACGGTGGCCAAATACGCGGGAGAGTCGAACCCCTCCTCTCGGCTGGAAGACTACCGGCCGGCATGCCAGGCTGGTGGCGCGAATGATGATCTCGCCATCATTCGGAACCTCCCGCTGTACCTCGCCGACTCTGCGAGAACCTCGGCTCGAGCATCCGCCCGCGGACCGGATACGATCGTGGGGCGACCTGCGAGAAGTTTTCGTGGGAAACTTCCAAGCCACGTGCGCCCGCCCGGGTAACCCTTGGGAGTTGAAGAACTGCCGGCGAAGCCGAACGAGCCGCTCCGGGACTACATCCGGCGCTTTTCTCGGCGTTGCAACGAGCTGCCCCATGTCGTGGACGCGGATGTCATTGGGGCCTTCCTCTCCGGAACAAACCGCGAGGCTCGGTCCACGAGCCGGGCGAAGCTGCCCGCGAACGGCTCGGGAACTCCTCGACATCGCAACAAGCCACGCCTCGGCTAGGAGGCCGTCGGAGCCCTCCTCCACCGTGACCTCCCCGAGAAAGGGAAGGGCAAGAGGATCGATGGCAACGCGGGCGGGGGCCTTCTGGCTCCAAGCCCAACAAAAAGAATAAGTCGCGGCCGACCGACGGCCACATGGTAGCCGCGACCGACAAGAAGGGCGCGAAGCAGCCCAACAAAACCCCCGGACCACTTCGAGAAGAAGTGGAACGGGCCATGCCCCAACCACGAGTTTCCGGTCAAGCACCGATGCGGGACTGCTCGTTGATGAAGAAGTTCATCATGCAGCACGGGCGGAAGGCACGCCAGCAGCATAACCGGGAGGGGAACGTCGGGGTCGAAGGCGATGCCGGCGAGGAAAACGAGGAGGGCTTCCCTCACGAGGAGACCCTCACTTTCGAGGTGGTGGGATTCCCGGGGGTCTACTATGTTTACCGAAGCTCAAGATGCCTGGGTCGAAGGGAGTTATCACCGTGGGTGCGTCTTTCCAGCACGCCTACCGGTGCGACGTCGACAAGCTGCGACCTGGCCTCGGCGCACTTGGCCTCCACCACCGAGCCGGCGGTCATCGGGGAGCAGGTTGTCGAAGACCCGCCGCAATCGAGCCGCAAGGTGGCTTCCTTCGAGCCGGCGGAAGGAACCAAGGAGGTCGCCCTCGACCTCGATGGGGACGAGAAGAAAACGGTGTGTATCGGCACATCCGTCTCTCCCAAATAGGAAAGCGCGCTCGTCGACTTCCTCCGCGCGAACGCCGACGTCTTCGCGTGGAAACCCTCGGACATGCCGGGAATCTCAAGGGAAGTCGCCGAGCACTCCTTGCACATCGGGCCGGGCTCCAAGCCGGTGAAACAACGCCTGCGCCGCTTCGACGAGGAGAAGCGCAAGGCGATCGGGGAGGAGATCGCGAAGCTTTTGGCGGCCGGGTTTATCAAGGAGGTGTACCACCCCGAGTGGTTGGCTAATCCTGTTCTTGTACGGAAAAAGAATGGGAAATGGAGAATGTGCGTTGACTATACTAGCCTGAATAAGGCTTGTCCTAAGGACCCTTTTCCTTTGCCGCGCATTGACCAAATAGTCGACTCGACCTCCGGGTGCGAAACCCTCCGCTTTGTAGACGCGTACTCCGGGTACCACCGGATAGCGCTCGACGAAGCCGACCAACTCGCTACCTCCTTCATCACGCCCTTCGGCTCGTACTCGTTACACGACGATGCCGTTCGGGCTCAAAAACGCTGGTGCCACCTACCGGAGGTTCATTCAAAAATGCTTCGACTATCTCATCGGAGATATCGTCGAAGCCTACATAGACGACATCGTCGTCAAATCCAAAAGGCCGACCAGCTCGTGGTCGACCTCGAACGTGTGTTTGCAAAGCTGCGCGAGAACGGCGTTAAGCTCAACCCCGAGAAATGCGTCTTCGGGGTCCCTCGAGGGATGTTATTGGGATTCGTCGTTTCGGAGCGAGGCATCGAGGCTAACCCGGAGAAGATCACCGCCATCGAGCGCATGGGTCCGATCCGGAACATCAAAGGGTTGCAGCGGCTCACGGGATGCACGGCGCCGCTAAGCCGTTTCATCTCGCGGCTCGGAGAAAGGGCGTTACCGCTCTACAAGCTCCTCAAGAAGTCCGAGCGCTTCGAGCGGACCCGGGAGGCGCAGGTCGCGCTCGATGAGGTGAAGCGCATCCTGGCTAACCCTCCGGTCTTGACTCCCCCACTCCCGGGGGAGCAACTCTTGCTTTACGTCGCTGCGACCACACGGGTCGTCGGCGCCGCCGTCATGGTTGAGCGCGAGGAAGAGGGCCACGCGCTCAAAGTACGACGCCCGTCTACTACGTCGGTGAAGTGCTCTCCGACTCGAAGACTCGATACCCGCAAGTGCTCAAGATCCTCTACGCCGTGATGGTCGCCGGACGCAAGCTACACCACTACTTCGACTCGCACTCGATAACCGTGGTGAGCTCTTTCCCTCTGCGCGACATCATTGAGAACGAGGAGTCCGCGGGCAAGGTCGCCAAGTGGGCCCTTGAGCTGATGGGGCACGACATCACTTACTCGCCTCGGACGGCGATAAAATCCCGAGTATTAGTCGACTTCATCGCGGAGTGGACGGAGACCCAGCTGCCACCGGCGCCGGTAGATCATGAGTACTCGGGTTATGTACTTCGATGGGTCGTTGATGCGCCGAGGAGCCGGCGTTGGACTCGTCTTTCTCTCCCCCGGGGGATACACATGAGGTACGCTATCCGGTTGCATTTTCCGGCTTCGAACAACGTGGCCGAATACGAGGCCTTGGTGAATGGCCCGAAGATCGCCATCGAGCTCCGGATCCGTCGACTCGAGGTCCGCGGGGACTCCCAACTCGTCGTCGACCAAGTCATGAAAGAGTCGAGCTGTCGAAATGACACGCCGATGCTCTATCATCAAGAGGTGCGGAGGCTCGAGGAGAAGTTCGATGGGCTTGAACTTAAGCACATCCCCCGACGACTTAACGAGGCGGCGGACTCGCTCGCCAAGATAGCGTCTAGTCGGGAGCCGGTCCCGACGGGCATCTTCGCCCACGACCAGCTCCAACCGTCGGTGCGACCTCCCGCCACTCCTAGCGGTGAGGAAAAATCGGTCGAGGTGGGTCCGGAGGCTTCCCCGGCGCCAACCTCGACTCGCAGCAACACCCGAGCCAAGACGAGGCCTCGGGGCCGGGCCTCCACGAGCGGCTGCGGAAGTCATGGAGATCGACGCGCCGGCGGGCTCCGCGCCACGGCCCGGCTGATTGGAGAACACCGTACGTCGAGTACCTCCTCCACGGCAAGCTCCCGGCCGACCGGACCGAGGCGAAACGCCCGCACGAGCGCTCTAAGTCATTCGTCTTGGTCGACGGCGAGCTTTACAAGCGCAGCGTGTCGAGGATCTTGCAGCGATGCATCCCGATCGAGGAAGGCGCGCGACTCCTCGACGACATACACGCGGGCGTCTGCGGCCATCACGCCGCGCCACGGACACTCGTAGGCAACGCCTTTCGACAAGGCTTCTATCGGCCAACCGCCGTGGCGGACGCAACCCGCATCATCCGCCAATGCAAGGGTTGCCGGTACTTTGCTCGACGGACGCACCAGCCTGCCCGGGCCCTCCAAACTATACCCGTCACTTGGACCTTCGCGGTCCGGGATTTAGACTTGGTCGGTCCTCCGAAAAAGCGCCCGGGGCTTCACCCACTTGCTCGTCGCGGTCGACAAATTCACGAAGTGGATCGAAGCTCGAGCAATCAGCAAGATCCGTTCGGAGGAGGCGGTCGAATTCTTCCACGACATTGTTCATCGTTTTGGCGTTCCCAACTCGATCATCACGGACAATGGCACGCAGTTCACGGGGAAGAAGTTCCTTGCGTTCTGCGACGACTATCACATTCGCGTGGATTGGGCAGCCGTGGCTCACCCCGAGACCAATGGGCAGGTCGAGAGGGCCAACGGCATGATCCTGCAAGGGCTCAAGCCGCGCATTTATGACCGCTCGAAACGTTTCGGCGGTCGTTGGGCAGCCGAACTGCCGGCCGTCCTCCGGAGTCTTCGAACGACTCCAAGTCGAGCGACCGGCTACACGCCGTTCTTCATGGTCTACGGATCGGAGGCGGTCCTGCCAACCGACCTCGACTACGGAGCCCCAAGGGTTCGCGCCTTCAACGAACAAGGGAACCGGACGGCCCTCGAGGACGCAGCAGACCAGCTCGACGAAGCGTGCGATGCTGCGCTTTTGCATTCCGCCAAGTACCAACAAGCGCTCCGGCGGTACCATGATCGCAACGTCAAGAGCCGAGCGTTCAACATCGGAGACATGGTGCTGTGTAGGGTGCAAAGCAACAAGGATCGCCACAAGCTAACCCCTCCATGGGAGGGACCTTACATCGTGGCGCGAGTCATCGAGCCCGGCTCCTACAAGCTCAAGACGGTGGAAGGTCGAGAACTAACCAACGCCCGGAACATTGCGCGATTACGTAAGTTCTATCCCTAGCCTCGCACTTGTTTCTTTATTTCTTAAGCGATCGCCCGCCAAGTACAGCGACCCTCGACCTCCGCTGCGAGGTCGAGCCTCGCTCGGGGTCGGAAGGCGGACGAAACCACGATTTTTCGAAAACAAAAATCGCCTACACTTAGCTCTTTTTTCGCGAACAAATTTGCTAAGTCTCGTTCGGCCTTGAATTCGAATCTCGCCGACGACCAAAGTAAGCGCGAGCAAACGAACTCACGGTCTAAATTGGTCGGAAGGTCGAAGCTCGAGCGCCCCGGCAGCCCTAGCGAACGCTCACCAAATACGACTAAGTTCAACGAGGCTCGTCGCCTCGAGCTTTGTGACTCAACGAGATAAGATGAAAGGGCCGAAACATATTCAAGTTCGACTTAAAAACTGCTTGATAAAGAGCGAGACCTCGAAGGGTCAAGCGCGGAACGATTTAATAAAACTTAAAGTTATTTACACGCGGGGAACTACGCCCCTTTGTTCTTAACAAAACAAAAAACGGAAAACTAATCCCCTAAACTTTCTACGACTTGGGGAGGGGCTCCTCCTCGAGCTTTGCAGCTAGAGCATCGGCGGGAGCGCGCGTCTCGGCCTTCGGCAACTCCAGGCTCGGCGCCGGCGAAGCCGGGGACGAGTCCGGTGCTAACGGCCCCGAAGTCGAGGTCTTCGTAATGGGACGCCGGCACCGCAAAGGTCGCGCGCACGGCGGAGCGCCTAGCTCCTCGGACCACCGCGCCAATCCGCTCCGGCAGAGCGGCCTCGACGTTCCGCTCGGCCTCCACTTCGGCAAACGTGCGGTCCAGGGAAGCATTGAGCTCCCTCCGCGACCCCTCCGCCGTAGCCGACCTCTGCTCCAGCCCCGCAAAGAAAACAAAGCTTCAAGAACCCGGGCTCGAGTAGTCGAGAAAACGACTAAGGGACTCGATCAAGGTTAAAGAGGAAAGGCTCGGAACACCTACCCTCCTTCTCGGCCCGCCGCTCCCGGAGCTCGCGGAGATAGCCGGACGCGGTCCGATGGGAGACCTCCGCCGCGGCCTCGGCCTTCGCCTCGGCTCCCCCTCCGTTTGGAGCGCCGCGTTGACCTTCTCCGCCGCCAAGGCGGCCTCCTCGGCCTTGGCCAACGCCACCGGCGCCTCCTCCTTCGAGCGGCGCGCCTCCGCGGCCTCGACCTCCGCCGCCTCCTTCGCCGCCCGGAGAGCCTCCTCCCGGGCAAGTGCCTCGTCCGGACCGGCGTGAGCCTCGCCGGCCGCCCGCATCGGCTCCCCGGCCTCGGACTCGAGCCGGGCCGAGAACGCCGCACGGCCGGCGCGAGCCCGGCCAAGAAATTCGACAACCTCCGATCCGGAGGCTGCCCCGAGGCACGGCCGGGCTCCGCCGGCGCATCTCTTGCCGCCGTCACCACGGCGGTCGACTCGCCCTCGACGCTCGTCCCCCTGGACCTAGCGGCTCGCGCCGCCGAGGAGGTCGGCGACTTGCGTAAAGTCGTGGGCGGCGCCCTCCTTCGCGAAGGCACCGTCCGCTTGGGCGCGGGCGCGCTCTCGTCGGGCCCGCCTTCGCGGACGCGCTTGCCGGCGGCCACCGATGGGTCGACCACCGGCCGCGATGGCCGATCGGCGAGGTTCCGTAGGAACTTCGGTTGTCGGGGAGGGCTCCGCGGCACCCCCTCACCGGGCGCAGCCGGTTTAAAGACATTGACATGCGTGTCCGCATGCCGTGAGACCGTCTCGCCGGTCGCAGCGGGTTCGAGAACAACGACGCACGCGTCCGCGCGCCGGTCTTCCGCGCCGTCCTTCGCCGGCCGGGGCCGCCCCGCCAACTTCTTGGGCTCGCAGCGTCTCCGCGGCCGGAACCTTGCGCGGGCACCACGTCTTCGGGGCGGTGGAGGGAGGACGTCGCCATCCGCCGTCTCCTCCCCGGGCGCCGCCGGCATACGGTTGAGATCGGTATCACCACCGACTAGCTCGGCGATCATCTCCGCAGCCTCCCTCGCAGCAACGGAAGGATCTCATCGTCAAGTCAACCACCTCTGTCCCAAAAAGGGGTCCGGGGTGGCTCCGGTTCCCCCGCGCGAGACGCCTCGCCGGTCTCGGAGCTCGACTCACCCCCGCGAGGGGCGGGCCGACTCGAGGGACCGGCCGCGAAGGTCGAGGTCGAGGGAGCCGAAGACTCGAGACCCGAGGTGGCAGCGCGGCGAGAGCGGACGAACGGGACCTCTCCGTCGCTCTCGTACCCGCTGGCTCCGCCGTCCTCCTCGGAGTCCGTCGGCTCGGGGGTCGAGGCGGTAGACGCCGTATCGGGGTTCCGCCCCGCGAGCCGGTAGGCTTCCCACTTCCTCCGGCGTTCAACGGCCCGCGCCGTCTTCTCCAGCTGCAGCCTCACGGCCACATCTCTCGCGGCCTTCCTCTCGGCCTGCACTTCCACGGCGTGGAGGCGGTTGGCCTCGCGCCGGGCGGCCCCCTCGAGAAGTCGAAGCTCGGGGCGCCGACTAAGCGGGACCCGAGCGGACCGAGAAACGAAGAAGGCGGGTCGACAAGCAAACCAAAGATAAAACTCGAACAAGCTTTGAGGAAGGTCGAGTTAACTTACCACATCCGGGCGTCCGGGTGCGGCTTGAAGGGAGGGGCCCCGGGACGAGGCCGGGGCGCGCAGCCGTTCCCGGCGCGCTCCGAACGCGTAGTGCGACGGTGCCGTCGTCGAGCTCCTGCACCGCCATCACGGTGTCGGGAACGATGCGGTCGTTACCCGGCACCTAGTGCATTAGCATCGAGCGCCGCATCGGCGGCGCGAACCTGAACTTGTGGAAGGAGCCCACCACCACCGTCGCGTCGACATTGAACCGGGCCAGTGCCGGATCGCCTCGATGGCCATGTCGATCTTCCGCCGGCTGGCGCGAGGGCAACCCCACTTCCACTCCTCCGGGGCCTCCTCGAAAACCCGACCCTCGAAGGCCGGGAACGGATGCCCGGGTCCTGCCGAAGGTAGAACCACTTCGGGTGCCACCCTTGGTTCGACGAAGGGGTGGTCACCGTGATGTAGTCTCTACCACGGTCCCTCTTCATCACGATCCCCGCGCAGCCGACGTGCGCGGGAACGTCCTCGCCCCTGGAATTCCTCCTCCGATGGAGGTTAACGCGGAAGAAATACCGCCGGAGGTCCAAGTCGGGCTTCATCCCCGGGAAACCCTCGCAGAGGGCGACGAAGGTGCTCGACTGCCGAACCCCGTTGGGATTCAAGTGCTGGAGCTCCGGTGGTTCCGGAACATCGGCGCCCGCAGAAGTCGTTCCCCGGCGTCCCCGGGCCGCGCTCGTGGAAGTGCAGGAACGAGACCACATAGCCCCGGGGAGGCTGCGGGTGAGACTCGTTGCCGGGGAGCATCCACCACCGGTCGGGGCCACGCTCGCGCAGCGAGCCCTGCGTCACCGGGCGATCGAGCTCCGCCCTCGACGTCGTGGATCGAGTCCAGGTCGACATGGTGGAGGAGAAGAAGAAAGAGCTCGGGAGCTTGGGGAACAAGGGCTAAAGCAAGAAGAACGGGAGCTAGGGCAAGGAAAGCAAAGGCGTGGAAAGCGACGGCGTGTGGGAGCCAAGGGACCCGGTGGGCGACGGCTTAAATAGGGGGCTGCGTCGGGCAACCGCGACCCTTCGATTCTACAGCGGGCCCCACGATCGCCACTATCCTGGTAAATCGTCTTAAATCTCCCTCCTCCCGTTTCCCACGTCGCCGCCTGCGGCGCGTGCCCTGGCCGCCCGTACTAAGCTGCGCAGGACCCACCACTACCGAGAGGAAACTAACCCCGTGCTGCGCGGGCCCGCCACTACACGCCACCGACGGATAAGGACCCGCCTCGATCCCCGAACCATGGAAGCGGAGACGGTGAAAATCCCACGCTCCCCTCCGAACTTTTTGTCCTTTCATATTCTCTCACCCGCATGCAGAGACAGGAAAGGGCACGCATCCCAAGGGGCGGGTCGACCTCTGTTCGACTTCCGCCAAGGTCGAGCGCTCGATCTCGGGGTCGACGGATCGGGGCTCGACCCGAAGGTAAGAGGGGATAAGAGGCCGAAAACCGTCTCGACGGCCCCACCCCGCCGCGGTTCGAAGGCTGGCCCATCCGAAGGGTTCGACAGCCGCCTCGAGCAAATATTTCACGAGCCGGGGAGTGACGTCGATGGGCCCGCCTAGCGGCCGCGACCCACGCGCGCGAGCGCAATGGGCATCGACCGACACGTTCGAGTCCCGGTCAACCTCGACTAAGGGGAATCTCATCGTAGAAAGGCATCGAGCCCTCGAAACCCATCGAACGGTTTTAGGTCCCAATCGAGGGTGACCGCACGGATTCATGGAGTTGTCCCCGGCGGGCCCGACGGAATCTCTCCGACGAGAAACCGCAACTCCGCTCAAACTTTTCCCGATATCGAGCTCCCCGAGCCCCGCGTGCCGGCCCTTCCGGGCGAATCGTGGATCTGCTCTACCCTCCGTCGTACGAACGCGACGCGGACGGGGAAAACGACCGAAGACGAAACATCTCTCGATCGGCCATTCGCAACGCGCGGAAGGCTCGGGGCCGGCATCGCGAGTATGAGGTCCGACGGCGGGACCGCATCACGACAAAGCGTCTCGGCCAGGGCATAAGTCCACGACTTATCCCCCGGCTCGGGAGCTACTGTCCACCGGACGCGCTCGCGCGCACCCGGTGGAGAAAACACTTCTCACGAGGACGACCCCTACCTCTCGTAAAGATCCCCAGGACAAGTCCTTGACTCGCCCGGGGCTCGGGGCTACTGTCGGGGAAAAGATTAACGCTGCCACATGGCAGCGTCCGGACCCACCCAACGGAAGGTTAATGCGACCACGTCATCTCCGGGGGCTGGCCCATGCCCGTACGGACCGACCGGGAAATGACCCCGACGGATCGCTCAAGGATGTCCGCCTCGCACGACCACGACACCTTGGTCGAGGGATCCCGTCTCGCCCGACCTTGGTGCCTTGGTCGAAGGGCTCCGTCCCGCACGACCTTGGCGTCCCTCACGCTCGACCTCGTGACTCGACCCCCAACCGCATTCAATGCCAACCGCCTCGTGACCGGGAATCATTGGAGAGGAGCTCGAGCCCATCCCTCCTGCCACCACCTGCTCCCGTCGAGCACGCCGATGGGACGTCCCGTTCCTCGATTGAATGGCAGGAGTTGGCGTGGACCGCAGGTTCCGGGAGGAGTCGCTGCCCGTCAATATACGGACGTACGATTCCCCGACACACCCGTCGAACAGGTGTAGCTCAAGGTCGAGTTCGAGCTACGCCCGTCTCACACGACCTTCCCCGCAAGCTCGACTCGGGAAAACAATCCCTCCCGTACCCCGACCCTGTCGCAAGCATCGTCGCGTCCGACAGGGGAAGGACGGGTATGGCATGTCTAAATCCAACCACTCCGTGAACAGCACCACCCGTGGCTCCCCCGATTGCGGAACACTCCGCCTCGACGCTCGTTGCTACGGGAGCGACACGACCGCCCGATCAACCCCGACGGAACGTACAACAAGGAAGCTGATTGGATAGCGCCGAAGCTCGACCATCGCTCTCTTCTCCCTTTCTCCTCGTAACTCGGGTCCCACCCCTATGACTATAAAGGGGTGTGACTCTTCTACGCACGCACGACGACACACGACTCTCACTACACACACTCTCGCACGGGACTTGGGGCACGCTCCTCTCCCATCACATCTGTATTTGCATTTCTATCTTGACTCAAGGAACACGACGCCGTGAGACCCCCCTCCCCCCCCCACTGCTGGACGTAGGGAGCTTTCCCGAACCATCCTAAACCCTTCGTGTCTTCCCTTGTGCACCATCCGGCCTAAAACGCGCAACCCCGGGACAAATTCTACCGCCGGTGGTTCGAACACCGACAATACTAATAA
>JAUNZO010001812.1:0-74876 GCA_031894775.1 Chloris gayana
GGGAAAGTTAAACCGCGCGTGCCCGCAGCTGCGGCCGCGGTTAGTATCCGTTGGATTACGATGTTGGAGATTCGTGCAGGTAAAGATGCAACTTTGGCACTGCAAACGTGTATGTGCTTAGCAGAGCAAATGCTTCCAGCGTGGTTTCACGGGTCACCCAATGCGCCGACAATAGATGGTCCACCACTAGAGATTCAGCTCTGGTCACTGAACGTGCCGCAATCTCTTTTCTTGCGTTCACATTGAGGTGGTGCGCTTTGCTTTATTTCTCCGTGAAAAGTGGAAGGAATCCAATTTGGTTTTTTCATTTGTTTATATTTTTGGTTTCGAACTAGTGCTCTGTTTTAGGAGGAAGTTCTTCTTCATCCGGAACTGGAAGTTCTCGGCGTGCTGCTGTCTGCACTCTTTTTTCTTTCTGATCAGGTAAATCCGTTTGCTTATGAATCTTGGATGTGGTTTCAGTAGTTTTACTGGATCTAGTTCTATCTGTACTTGGATTGGTTTTTCTGTGCTATTTTTATTGTACTCCATCTATCTAAGAATGTAAGAATTTGTTGACTTTTACATATATTATGTTTGACCATTTATCTTATTTAAAATAATAATAACATTTATATAAATACAAAAATTAATAATAAATACTTAAAATATATTCAATGATAAAAAAATTGTAAAAAATAAATAATATTTTAATAATTTTTTGAATAAGACGAGTGATCAAAACTGATACTCGAAGTCAAGAAATGCTTACATTTCTGGACACCTCCGTTTCTTTATATAAGCATTCTTTCCCTTTCTCGAACGTCACCTTAATCATTTGTCTTATTCAAAAGTTTTTAAGAAAATAAAGAAATGAATGTGTCATACTTGAAATCTATACTATGATAGAACAAATCATATAAAATAAATAATAATATTACAAACTTTTTGAATAAGACAAATGGTCAAATTTATTTTCAAAAGTAAAAAAATGCTTACATTTAGAAATGGGAGGAGTAGATCGGTATGGGCAGTGATGTTATTCATGGTTGTTGTCATCCTAAATCTGTGCCTGCAAAGCATCCAGGTGGAATGTTAACATCGAGGTGTTTTGCGAAGCAAATGTTGGAGGTTGTACTTCCGGATCGGTGAGAGATCCACTAAAGGTGTGTTTGTTTCACTCGGATTGGATATCCCGTATAAGGAATATTCCTTCTAGATGTTGAATGAGGCAATCCAATGAAATGGTCGAATGAAGCTATCCATGTTACTAATGACAGTAGTTAGTGAAAATATTAAGCATTATTAGTTTTATTTAATAATTTAGTGTATTTAACTATAAGATTATGATTGATAAGTCTTAAGAAGTTGATTAGTGTCTAAAGATGGCTCAATCATAATAGAATTAAAAACTAATTAGTGTTTTTATTGTTGATTAACAAATATTATAGTAACATTAGGATTAACAAATGTTATAATATATTAATTAACATATATTAAATTGCTATTATTTAAAAACAACAGTTATAATTTTGTTAAATACTCCTTTTTGTATATCTCCATCCAACCAACCAAACATAAAAAAACTTGATCATCCTATTCACCTAATCAAACACTAACTTGGATCATCCTATCAAAAAAAACATGGATGACCACATCTAATCCAACCTTGCCTCAAGACAAACACATCCTAAATGTACCGAGGGTGGTGGAGATCATTGATGTCCGATGACAAAGTGACGGCCGAGTAGTTTCGGGCAAGGTTGAGATAACCGATTGAACCGTAAGAACCGCCCGAGGCCGGTCCACCGGTTAACCGGATAACCGGAAAACCGGCCGGTTAGCCGGACGAAATTTGATTTGTGGCCGCGCGGTCGCAGCCCGGTTAACCGGCCGGTTTCTCCGGTTAACCGGCCGGTTTGCCCGGTTAGCCGACCGGTTTTCGAGCACAGTGCAAATTGCAATAGAATCAAGAAAAATTCAGAAAAATTGGGAAAAAATGCATTAACTCGCCTAAAATATTAACGATAATTTTAGACATAAATTCATATTATATCCACTTCATAGGACACAACACAACCATATTGCCCAATAAAAAGTCAAATATAGTTGTCTAACTCATATTGTTCACAAATTCATACAACAACAAGATTAATTGTACATAATACATAGAAAATATGACTTTCACTCATGTCTCGGCTATAGTTGTCCAAAACATAGTCTTCAACAAATAATTATACATCAAGAAAATTTGGGAGAGGGAGGGTTAGTCGGCCGGTTATAGCGGTTAACCAGCGCTTTGACCGGTTAACCAACCGGTTATAAGGTTCTATAGCCTTTTTACCTTTATTTGTATTCCGTAAATTTTTTCTATGTCAAACAAATTCAATTTCAAATTATTCTTTTACTATAAATCTTTATTTCTTCTCTAGTTTTTTAACAAATTTTTTATACAAATTTTTTCAAATTTTTCAAATTTTTGAATTTGAACCGGGGTTAACCGGCCAACCGGTGCAACCGGCCCGGACCGGTTTATCGGTTAACCGGGTTAACCGGCCGGTTAACCCCGGTTATTTGAACCCTGGTTTCGAGTGTTGAAGGCATCAATGGAACCATTGGAGTTCTACCTGTCAAAAGAATAAGGGCCTCCACACTCTATCCTAAAAACCACGGTTCCCACATGTCAGCTTATTTTATTGTTTCTTCTTCCCTATACTTCACTTGAGAGGACGATGGTGGCCCACAAAACACGTCCGGTGTAGACAAGCTTATCTTTATCTAACTATTCCTTCAGCAATAACCAAGCTCTACTTAACAGACTAACTTCCTTCTCTTTCCTATTTTTTTCTCCTTTTATATTCGATACGAGATAGCTGTATCAAACCATTATGGAGGCCCTAAGTGCAAGTCAGAATACCAGGAGATAATTTATATCTTTTCTGGTCCTATAATTCGATGTGAAGGACAAGTGTGATTCGAGAAGTAGCCAGTTGATCTCGTTGTGAGTATTATGATTCTTTCAATACTTAGCAGGGAGATAAACATAAGGCTAAACAAACTGTTCTTTGCAAGCCTAAACAAACTACTCCTACTCGTCGAGTTGCAATTTCCTGCATCCGTTGAGTTGAAATTTTATGTTACCTTACGCACCTGCTAGCGTCATCCGGTTCCATTTTCCGAGCGTGTCAATTTCAGAATCAATGAACTACATGGTTCGAGTTGGGTGTGAAGCTACTTTTGCAAGATTGAAGCGAGTAGAAAGAAAGATCGAAATCTGCGCCTTAGCTTATACAGCTGGTATCAGCTTCCTTCCCTCCGGCAGGAGCTGTTTGTTCGGCATTCATTGGGTGTCCTGGCGACCGGCGTCCGGCCCGCACCAATGAAAATCCTCCTCTGCTCTCGGGCAAGACGGCTGCTCTGCTCCGCTTGAAGCCTTCCTCCGCTCGCGGGGCTCGATCGGAGCTTCCTCACCCTGCAAGATTCGGTTATGAAGGCCGCGCCACTTCATGACAGGGCTGCTCTTTGATTTGGCTTGGTTGAGTGACAACTTGTAGGGCAGCTTTGCGACAGTTCACGTTCCAACCGACGGACACAGGCCCCGAGATTATTTGAATAATCGCTCCCGCTCGAAATCGGTTGCCACTTCATCCATCATTTGAAACTAAGCTGCCACGGATGGGAACTGCTAATTCGGAGTTTGGCTTTACGCGTGTCGGTCAGCTGCAGGGGCCTCATCTGCGGGCGTGCGTACAAAAACCGCGTTGGACTGACGGATATGTTTAAGTGCATGCCAGGTACCTCAAATCACCTCAGTCATCACATCAAACGGCCGGCAGAGATGCAGCTTGTTAGAGGCTGCTTAGATAGAGTCAACTATCGTCCTTCGTCCTTGTAAGAGGTGGTTGCTTTCATAAACATTACTTTGTCTGATGAACGCCTGCGCCAATGGCTGAGGGAAAAGTGCCAGGTCTCGGGGTAGAGAGGGTTATTATATATCATAAGAGTTCATGGTACTCCCTCTGTTCAGAATTATAAGACGTTTTTGACTTTTGGACATCACGTTTGATCGTTCGTCTTATTCAAAATTTTTGTGCAAATATAAAAACTAACATGTCATACTTAAAGTATCTCTAGTGATAAAACAAACTATAACAAAACAAATGATATTTACATAAATTTTTCTGAATAAGACGAAAGGTCAAACGTAACATCCGAAAGTCAAAGTGTCTTATAATTTCGAACGGAGGGAGTACCTCTTTAATCCTACCGTTGTGGTGCTTTCCTGTGCTGTGCAAAAATGATCCAATATCAAATGTTATATCTACGTGACTCAGTAATTACGGTAAAAAAGTGCTCTGAACTGACGTAAATAAACCAAGTAAATCAAGGGTGTGCCCAAATTGATGAGTTGACAAGAGTTCCTAGTAGTAGGAATAAAAATGGAGGAAAAGTAGTGGATGAAACAGGGCATTGACAAGAATTTCTGGCAATAAATTGGAGCTTTTTCAACAAAAATAAAGAGCTGTTTCGACATGAGATGATATGACAATTTCAATTTTTCTCGTTTCTTTATTGAAGATCTCAAAGGCTGAGTTGGAACAACGAAGTGGTTGTCATTTTGTTATACCTTGGTTTTTGCATGCCTGCACGGTGTGTGGTGTTGCTTATACCAACTCCTGATTTTCAGCGGCAGAGGTGGACGCCGGATCACACCCTGGTTTTTGGTGAAGAGAAGAATACCAGCGTCAACGCCTCTAATCTTGCTCCTGCACAGACGCTGCTTCTGTCTTCCAACTGCTAGGTTTAACTAATGGTTTTGTTTGCATCCTCTCTCCAGTCCAGTTCAGCTTTGAAAACGCATTTCTCTGATGGTAAGGTCCAACATTTATTTCTTTTAAGAATCAGTAAAGAATTAAGACATATGGCAGATACTAACAGCTAAGCAATACGCCAAACTTAGCCATGTAAAGAATATTCCATCCTGAACTAAAGGTCACAGGTGACGACAACAAGTATTATTGAACACTATAAACAATTACAACGGTTGAGAAATTTTCCCGTTTGAGAACCGAACACTACTCCATAAGACCATTCCGGAAGAGCGCGTTGACATTGCTATTATACTTACATTGCTCTAACAACACCCCGTTCCCGCGGCATTCCGTCCCCGCTTTTCCAAAACCCATGGATCGAGCACCTCTGCCGCTCCAGATTTGGATTCCGTTGGTTTCAGCAACAGCAGGTTCCATGCATGTCCTGCATCAAGACCAAGCAAATAAATCTGAGACCTATATATATCCACCCACTTCATTTCCATGCTCCCCATCCAAACATCCAAGAACAACATTCCTTTAGTCCACAAAGATCAAAGCCCGAGTAAAGCATCACCATCCAAGTTTAATCCATTACCTAGTAAATTTTGGTTCCTCGACCTTGAGTGGAAGAGCATGGGTGAGCAAAAGTGCAGCATGGAGGTTGCCGCAGTTACAGTCCCTCCCATGCAGACAAGTGAGAGCAACAAAATTTCCATCATCATCTCCCCAAGGGCTACAAGCTCCAAGGTCATGCCATTTGAGTTGGTCAGTGCTGGCAGTGTCAGCTCAAGACCCCACGTTGATCCTGCAGAATCCTCTGGTGCTCATGCAAATCATCATCCAAGATGGAATCAAGGCTTCCCAAAGATGAAGGCAGCACCTCTCATCAAGAAGGTACAATTACAAAAATAAATAAATTAACAGACAATTGTCTATTGAGATGCAATCGTGACAAAGAAATTGTTGCTGCAGGTGATTGCCGAGTTCCTTGGCACATTCATACTGATCTTCACCGTATTGTCCACCATAATCATGAACGAGCAGCACGACGGCATTGAAAGCCTACTTGGCATTGCAACATCTGCAGGTTTAGCTGTCACGGTTCTTGTGCTGTCCCTCATCCACATATCTGGGTGCCACCTGAACCCCGCTGTGAGCATCGCCATGGCCGTGTTTGGCCACCTTCCCCTTGCTCACCTTCTGCCTTACATGACGGCACAAGTTCTTGGGTCCACCGCTGCTTCATTCACTGCAAAGGGCATTTTTCATCCAGTGAACCCAGGGATTGCCACCGTCCCAAAGGTCGGCACTGTTGAAGCATTCTCCATTGAGTTCATCACGACATTCATACTTCTGTTCATCATCACTGCTCTTGCAACTGATCCTCATGCTGTAAGTTTTCTTCTGCTTCTGATTTTTCACTCTTATATTTTCCTTCCTCCAATTGTTGAAGGTTAATCTTCTCACACATTTTTTCAGGTGAAAGAACTGATAGCAGTGGCAGTGGGAGCAACAATCATGATGAATGCTCTTGTGGCAGGGTATGTCTATCTGAAATAGTTCAGGAATACTTTCCATAAGGATATCTCTTGAATATTAAATTTTCATATGTCAAATATAATTTTAACTATGTTTTTGTTATAAATATTATGAGCAGACCATCAACAGGAGCATCAATGAATCCTGCACGAACAATTGGTCCGGCAATTGCCACTGGTGGATACACTCAGATTTGGATTTACATGGTGGCAACACCGCTAGGTGCTATAGCTGGAACCGGGGCTTATGTCGCGATTAAGCTATAGTTACAAACAGGCAAGCAAATTGCATATATGTATATATCAGAAGATATAGTCTGCTGTTTGCCTTGGTTCTAATGGATATCATATTTTTGCAGGGAACAAGTGGCTCTCAGAGTCAGAGCACACCTGATGTACATACATTAACAGTCTTCAAATTCTTCTGATTCAATTGCTAAGTGGAAGCTGGAGATGCATAATAGAATTTTACTTCCATCCAGATGTACATATGTGCTATTTTCAGTTGTACATATGTGTTATTAGAGGAAAAAAAGATAAAATGTACATATGTATAATATTTTTTATGTCTTATTCAATTCTCATTCAAGAGCATTTGTTAGCCGAAGTTTGAATCCCGATACGGCATAAAAGAATATTAAGGACTATGCTCTTACGCAGTATTGTGTCACTGGTGTTAATATATAAAAGTTCTGACAACGTATTACAAGATTGATTCAGTATCATTGCAAAGTTCAACAGCTTCACTGGGATTAACCTTATTATCTGAACCCCTCCCAGTGGATAAAAATCAAGAGTTCATTACCCTTACAATGAAAAGTTACAGTGGGAGAATTGGACTTGATGACTGCTCAACAAATTACTAGTATTCATGGTGCAGCTAACATTAGTTTACTATTACCCAAAATGACAAGAGAAACTTGACCACATCATCAACATCTAATCAACCTTATTATGATATACAATATGAGATTGCTTAGCACCGAAACATCTAATCAACAAGAAAGATAACTAGCTTTCGTTTCAAAGAAAGAGAAATAATCGAGCGTGTATTACCATGGATCCGAAGGAGAGTTTTCGGTGCCCTCCATGTTGAATCCGACGGAAATTTTCCGGCGGGCTCGACGGGGAAACTGGGAAAGGACATGACATGGCCGGAGGAGCTCCTCAAGCTCCCACGCCAAGCCAAGGTTGTCGGAGTCGGAGAAGGGAATACCGACCCTGCTGCAGTGCTGCTACCCACGGCGGCGTCGAACGGCCGGAGCCCGGAGCGAGAGCCGTCTCTCCGCTGCTGCAGGGGCTGGGCCGCCTGGGCCTTGTAGCCTGACCAAAGATGGGCCGTCCACTTCAGAAGCAGGCTATTCGTTGGGCTGTAAGTTCATTTCTGGAGGCCTGATATTGATGTAGGCCAACATTTTATACGGACCCATGAGACCTGTTAGGCCGTTTCGGTGGAACAAAACAGGCTGAACCAATTTGTCTCGACTGGTCAGCTCGGGCCTGTTTGGAGTCCGGTAACAAAATCCTGGCCCAATCACACCTGGTCAAACAAAAATCCACCAAGTTTTTCACGGACCAGGCATGTATTAAGTAAGTAAGCTTTGCTAAAAAAAGCGTGGATTAAAGGACTAGTGAGAATAAATTGGACCCTCTAACGTCACCTCGCCAATTTCACCTATAGTAATGTGGTCGCTCTCAATCTGTTTGCCAAGTATCAGCCTATGTGGTCATCCATATGAATAATTGTATAGATTTAGGATTGGATTGAATTTAGTGCACTTTGCTATAGTCACTTTCATTTGAATGTGCTTGTACAGCGTGATAGACTTAGTTAGAGATTAATATAATTACTCTTTCGCTGAAAAAAATAAAGTCTTGTCGTCTGAACTTCGGTGTGTTTTTGTTCGTTTGTGATGTTTATAGTTAATTTTGGAATAATGTAATCTAGCTATCTTGCGAGGAATTGATTAAAGGAAAAAAAGTATTATTCTTTTGTTGCATTCAAATAGATCGGCAACAGAAACTCTAGGAGCAAGGTGGAGAGAAAAACTGAGTAAAGATCTAGGAGCTCTCGTCTTGGTCGCCGCTCGTCCCTGTATTTCTGTTTTTCATATGGATGAGCCTATGGTTTATATAACTGAGCCTAATGTTTTTCATAAAAATGAGCTCATGGTTTATATAGATGAATCCATGCAAGTTTACTATGAAACCAAACATGATTGGTGAGGTGATGATGCTGTTCTTTCTCTCATTGTCGCTCACCGAGACTCTCAATAAGTGCTACAATATATATAAAATGTATCTGCATCGTATTAGTTATGCAGGGATAACTTTCTTATTGTGCCTTTTGATTTAGGTTACAAGAGCTATGTTTATTGAATCGATGCATGATAGACTGAGTACGCGCTATATTAATAGATGAAGCTTCATAAATTACTACCGGTATGGACCTATCAATCAATGAACTTGGCCTCCTCACTATCATAGCATAATATTAATGTCGTGAGCAACTCATATAGTTTACATTGATTATTTACTTTTTATAATGAAACATACGCGTGGCAACATACCATCATCGGGTCTTTCCTTAAAAATAAATAAATAAAATTATCTTCTCCTCGGGTCTCGGGTGGGTGACTACGTCGGGACCTGCCGTGATCATTTTTATTATTTCCTTTTTTTCTTTGATAAAAGAAATGGATGCAATCGCAATGCAAAATATCTTAGCCACCTCTACACTAGACACTCTCTTTCTCCTTCGCTCCCAACCCATCCACTAATTCAAGATTCAACCACAAAGGAATCTCTCCGATCAAACCCTAGGTCCTAGCAGCTTCCAAGTCCATCTCCCCTCTTTCCTCACTTGCCACCGCCGGATGGAATATCTCTAGCCACCGTTATTGTTGAGAAAGGACACCACATGAGGCCGAGCGCATCGCCCTCTTCGGATTAGTAGGTCGCCGTGAAGGTGACCATGTGGCCGTTGTCCTCCTCGGCTCGTGTGGCTCCCTATTGAGTATGTCGCAACTCAACGCCCAACCCCGAAACTCAATGGTTGTGACACCCCGTGTCACAAATTGGCGATTGCACTGTGCTAATTAACGAATTGCATGTGCAAAACCTCATTAGGGTCTAATTCTACATGAAATATCAATTAGGGTTTAATTAGGTATTCTAGTGACCCAAAATCCTAGTTATCAAGATCTCTATAATTCTCCATGTTAGTGCCCCCATATTTTTGCATAATCTGGTAGTACAGATCAAACCATGAATTTAGAACATTTTTCCCAAAATTTTGGGGTGGCACATTTTCCTAGAAAATTCCAACCAAGTTTGAAAACAACAACTGTTCAGGAATTTTTGTAAATTTTTACAAACAAAATTGGAACTTTTGCCTATAACAAAAGTTGCTCATCACAACTCACTGAGTGTACGCAAATTTTGGTTTGCAAAAATATTAAACAGAACATTTTTTATGGACCAAAACAGAAAACAGCAACTCAGTGGCAAAAGAGTAAATAGAGGGAACCTCCCTGAACAGGGTTCGAACAGGAGCCGGGGCCAGCACCGGTGAGGGCGTCGACGTTCGTGCCCATCCCGGCCGGATGAGGCGCCGTCCTCCTGCACAGCGCCGCCCCACGCGTCCGCAATCACCGTGGTCGCGTAGTTGTCATGCGAAAAGGGGAGCCGTTCATCGCCGCCATAAGAAGGTTGCCTCTCGCCGCCGCTCGAGCAACCCTCCCCGCCGCTCCGCTGCTGCAGACCATCTCCCCACCTTCCCAGCGCGTCACCGGCTCCGTCCAAACCCTAGCCAACTTCACGGGACACGCGCCGCCCCACCTCCTCTTCTCCAGGCCGAATCGACCCCGTCTTCCCCAAGACCGGCGAACTCCATTGCCGGCAATTCCTTTCGCTTGGTGAGCCACTCACTTTGCGCTTCCGTCGGTAGTCTTTGCTGGCCCTTGTACACGTCCCCGACGCTTGGCAGCCACCCCCGTGCAGGTCGCCGCCCGGAACATCACCGCCGCCCACGGCCGCCGCCTGCACCTTCCGCCTCCACGTCGACACGTCGTCACGGTGAGCTCCCCGGCCTTGGGGCCTCGCGGCGCACTCCCGCACCTCACCGGTGCTCTCCGGACCGCGCGCCCCTTTCCTCTCGCCTCCCTCGCCGCTGGCAGCCGCGCCATCCGCTGGGCGCCGGGCACGCCGTGGCGTGTCCAGAGCACACGAGCAACGCTCCCACACTTGGGCAAAAATTTGATTCGCGATGGCACAAGTGTAAATACAGAGAACTGTCAAGCTTTTTAAAAATTGCATAACTTCGCGTCTAGAGCTCGGATTTGAACGAATGAAGACATTTTGGAAACTTTGTAATCTGCACTTTGAAATGAACCTAATGAACACATATGTTTATATGGCGAAAATAAAAATTTGAGCAACCTTAAGTTGCCTTCATGGTCACGAGGCTTAACAGGATTGCTTTTTAGAAATTGCGTAACTTTCGCCACGTAGCTCCAAAGTACCCGACCAAGCACTCGTTGGAAAGTTTGGAATGTGTACATTGCCATGGTTACATAAGACAAGTGCTTTCGGTGGAGAAAATGAAAGATTCGAGTACTTAAAAGTGCTAACCCGTGAAGGGAACTGAACAACATTGCGTTTTAGAAATTCCATAACTTTTTCTATACACATCCAAATGAGGCAAAGAAACACTCTTGAAATCCTTAAAGAATGTACTTCAGATGACCCTAAATGGTTCACCCATGTTCTATGGCAAAAAGTTATGTTTGGGTTCCTTAAGTAGGCCTCACGATAAGCCTGAAATATACTCGAACCGGGACAAATTTGTAAAACAAACTTAATCAAATTTGAACATACTATTTCATTTGGCATGAATTATCATATCACACGTGTTTCTGATGCATTTGAGCATGTCATGATAATTTTTAACATTTTTGGTTGAAGCACATTATTGTACCTTGTATTTGCTTAATAGGAAAATTCAAATAAATTTATATTTGCTTCTGGTGCTCAATCACAAAATGATCAAACTCATCATGAGAATCGATTGTAGTACTCCCTGGCATGATGACAAATTATGAAAAGATATAAATGAGGGTGCATGTTAAGACTTGCTCTTAAATAAAATCCTCCTAGGTCATCTCATGTTAATAGTATTTCATGTGCACAAGTACTATGTTATTACACCATGGCAGCCCACATGATCATATGTTGTTTCATTTTGTTCATGTAAATTATTCATGACTGCCATACTCTCTTGCTGCTAATTGAACAGGTATAATTATGCTACGTAGTGTATATTTCTTCTAATTAGAAGGTTATCCCCATGACATAATATACATAAATCATCGTCATGATAAATCATCTCACCTCCCATAAGCATGTTTATTTTATGCAAACATTTCATTCAATCTCGTTATTGAGAAAGTTCCATGAGCTAAATATTTATGGATTCGCTCATGCTCACGCATTGCATTGCATTCATATAGGAACCCCGACCGAAGGCGAGAATCAAGAAGGGCAGCAGATTGAACTGAGTACCTTTGAGTGTGCTAACTGCGAACCCAACCAAGACAAGCCTCGGAGCATAATCCTACTTGTTAAATTTGTCCGTCTTTATTTCACTTAAGTCTATGTTTTGTATTGTGCATTTACATTCAGGAGTTGATCGTAACCTAGCTGCATTACATCCCAGTTCCCATGGTTTTTGGCTAGGTATAATCCTGTTCGTTAGATGCTATGCCTAATGAATAATTCATCGGTAGCAACACCGAGTGGTTTGGAGACCACCCGGTCTAGGGATTAAATTTTGGTTACCCTCCCATAATTAAATTGGAGATCGTACGGGGAAGTGCATGTGTTGGAAAGCAGTGACAAGGTTGGCCCTTGTTCGCCATAGCCTCGTACGTGCCGATTGAGGACCGTTCGTTGTGACTCCGCGAGCAAGTATTGAATTGTGTACCAAATGCATACCTTCATATGAAAGTTGGTAAACTGATGTAACTTGAGACTCGTAGTGTTGGACGGTCTCTCCACCTAATCCATCGGTCTCGCCTACGCGAGAATACTACGGTCCTCGCGCACCCCCGCCCCGCGATCCCTGTGCGCGCCCGGACACGTTACGAAGTTGGTTGCTTACGGCACTTTTTCTTCTATGGTACGACATGTGCAGTGCAGGTGAAATAATTCTTTCAAGAAAACATTGTACAGCTTGAATGATTTTAGTAAAAAAAATACGATATTGTTGGGTTGCCCTTTTTCTTCTCTCATTACAATACTCTACCTCTCCTTCTTTCTTAACAAATAATATTCCTTTTTAAATAATGATTTCAATGGTATTTTTTATTTTTTGTTGTATTGTATTTTTATTTTATCCCACGTAATAATATTTTTTTAGAACAAAACTATTTCTCCACTCCTTATTATTTTTCTCTTCGTCTTCCCTTTTCTCTTTTCTCTTTTGATGTCACTTAGATCGTTTGTTCTACGTAGTTGTTTTACATGGAATCCGATCAGGACAGAGGCAAATCCATCCCATAGTCCGATCGTTTAACAAACAAACAAATTTTTGTTCTTGATTATATTATCATTTTTGTTCTAGAATTGGTTCATCTTGTTCAACAAATTATTGAATTTATCCGGGAACACAAAAAAAATGTTCTAAAAAATAGATTTATCCCCAAACAATATTCTAACAAAAGTAACAATGTTCTAGAACAAAATAGATATATTATCGAACAATGTTCCAGAACAAAACGAAACAAATTATTTTTTCTCGTCTAGAATAAAAAGATTAATGGACAAACAGATTTTGTTCCGTGTTTTAAACAATTTTCATGAAAAAATAGATTTTATGTTCTGAAAGAAACATATTTTATAATGAGTTTTTCATTTTGTTTCAAAAAATTAAATTATTACAAAACAATACACCAACCTGCACTGGTACTAATTTTTTAAGGAAGTATGTAAGTTTATCCAACATTCCTCTATATAATCATGTTATGAATCCATGTTAGTAATGACACTTTTATCTTTTTCAGCATCTCATCTGAGGATTTCACTTACAGCAGTAAGGTTACACTCTCTAGGGAGATGCAGTTGTTGAAGCTTGTGTTATGTTTTTTTTCCTCTTGTTGCAAGACTTTATTTTTCGTTCTCATATGTATTTCCAGCACGAATGATGCATAATGTTCTATGACTCTTGTCTCCTCTAAACTGTATATTATGGTCAAAGAGCAAAATACCTAAAGGTGTGAAGTCTCAACAGACAATATGTTGTTCCGTGGTAGCCTAAATTTGTTCCAGAACATAACTGGTTTTTGAATAATGTTCCGGAACAAAAAGATTTTAATTGTAGTACTTTTTTATATTTTTGGAGCAACTATTAAACAGCCGTAACATTGTTTTCCGGAACAAGATAAATTTGTTCTACAAGACCAATTGTTCTGGATTGTTTTCCTTTGTGTTTTGACTTGTTCCAGAACAAAGATATTTTATTCTAGAACAAACTATTATACTACTTGTATTTGTTCTAGAACTTTTTCTATTTCTGTTCAAAAAACAATTCAATAATACAACACGCACTACCGAAAAATTAAACTTTACCGTGTGCTATTGCTTTCTCGTGTGCAAGTATAAAAACACACGGCCGTGTGTCCGACAAGTTACATACGGCAAAGTATTTGACATACGACAAACTTTGTTTTTCCGGTAGTGATGTGTTCCAGAACAAAATAAATTTGTTCCAAAACAACGACTGTGCTGGAAAAAATTTCTAGAACGAAAATGTTTTCTTCCCTTTTTTTGTGTTACGTATTGTTCCAAAACAATACACGCTTCTTCCAGAACAAAAACACTTTGTTCTGGAACAAACTATTATACTACTTGTATTTGTTCTAGAACTTTTTCTGTTTCTGTTCAAAAAACAATTCAATAATACAGCATGCACTACCGGAAAACTAAACTTTACCGTGTTCTATTGCTTTGTCGTGTGCAAGTATAAAAACACACGGCAAAGTATTTGACATACGACAAACTTTGATTTTCCGGTAGTGATGTGTTCCAGAACAAAATAAATTTGTTCCGAAACAACGATCGTGCTGGAAAAAATTTCAAGAACGAAAATGTTTTCTTACTTTTTTTTGTGTTACGTATTGTTCCAAAACAATACACGCTTCTTCCAGAACAAAAACACTTTGTTCGGAACAAACTATTATATTACTTGTATTTGTTCTGGAGCTTTTTCTTTTTTTGTTCTAAAAAAATTTAATAATACAACATGTGTTCCAGAACAAAATAAATTTGTTCTAGAACAATATAATTTTGTACAACAATTTTCTAGAACAAGAAGATTTTCTTTCTTTTTTTGTGTTATATATTGTTCTAGAAAAATAGATGCATGTTCTAGTGTTCTGGAACAAACTATTATACTACTTGTATCTGTTCTAGAATTTTGTGTTTAAAAAAATTCAATAATACAACATATGTTTCAGAACAAAATAAATTTATTCCGGAACAATTTTCTAGAACAAGAAGGTTTTCTTTCTTTTTTTGTGTGTGTTATGTATTGTTCCGAACAATAGATAGATGCCTGTTCAATAGTTTGTTCTGGAACTAACTATTATACTACTTGTATTTATTCTAGCTATTTTTTCCAAAAATAATTCAACAATACAAATGTGTTTCAGAACAAAACAACGATTGTTCTGAAAAGAATTTATAAAACAAAAATATTTTCTTCCTTTTTTATATTTTGTATTATTCCAGAACAATATTCTTTTGTTCAAATTGTACAGCTTCAAAATAGTCCAAATATTCTTTTGTTCAAACACGTTGCACGGGAAACAACAGATCACGTAAACAGTAGAGGGCGCGCGGCTAGCTGCTCGCTGGGCAGGTGGGGTGCGCGAGATCCGCCGCTTTCTCGCGCACGCGAGAGGGATCGGGGTCCGTCTCTCCACCCTTTGTGCAAAGTGTTGGTCACGGTGGATGCACGAGTTTGTGAGTAGATGGAGGGCGTGTTATTACCCTTGGACCCGACGCTACTGTGGTTGCATGTGGAATGCACACTCGGAGGGAGGACCCGGCTCATATCTATGGTGATCTTGTGAAAGATGTCCATGCGTGTTCTTAAATGATGCGTATGTCCTGCATTTGGGTTTTCCTCTGCAGGGTGTAAATCGATATATATCGCCGTCCCTCGTGGTGATGAGTACCACTTATCTCGAGCAGATTGCTTCGTAGTAATAAAGAGAATATGATGAACAAGTTTGCTGTTTTTATAGAAATAAATTATGGATTGCAACCATGTTTGTTATAATTGCTCACTAAATTTATGTTCACGTCTCCACCCTTTTAAATTGGCTAAAACATGAAGATACAAAATGTATAGGTGTTGTTTTTAGCAAATTTCAGCAAGCCACGTCAAGCCCCCTGCATGTTAGGGTCGGTTCTTAGAACCAAATTTTGCCGGATAAGCCTTGCGGAGTATATTAGATACTTAGGGTTTGCGTCTAAATTTATTTCAGGAATCCCGTAGCCCGATTACCGTGATTGCTGCGGGAAGTTTGTGTGGCAATGTGAGGAACCCCAGGAGTGGACCGTGGAGTGGGTTCCATCTTCACCGAACCAAGAGTGAGGCCACGTCTTCCGGGCTGATGTGGTCTCCTAAATAAGTTGTATATATTTATTGTCGAGATGTTTACTCTTCCGCACATTGTATATTAAGTAATGTAAACTCGAATTTGCACTCTTATGGTATTGTATTCGGAATTCAAAGTTTATGGTTTGTAATAACTTGAATGTCAAATGTAAAAGTTTCGATTTACACACTTAAATATGCTATGTAAATTGTGAATCTATCATTGATGTACGTGTAATATATGTTCGCTTCGTCGAATGTCTCCCGATACGATCCTGTTCAATAATCCCTCTTGCTTTACAAGGTAGGGGTTTCACAACAGTGAGGTGAACTCTTTCTCTTTTCCTCTTTCGTAATCATATAGTAGATTATTAAATATTCATAATTTGTTCCTATTTTTATATAGTAGATTATTTATGACTTAGTAGTAGGTTTTAATTTTCATATTCGTATAGATTAGTTAACATCATAGTACAAAATGCGTACGTTATTTTGAGAAAGTTTTAACATCTCAAACTAAAAACAATATTTTTTCGGGAATTGCTGTAGAGCCAACTCGAATGTCCAACTCTGTTCCGACTAGATGCATATATGGTAATCAAGTGTTTTAAATTTCCATATAGTGATATATAGTTTTTATAATAACTTGAGTTATACATGAGTAGGACAATCGGTTGGACCTATAGCGATACTCATTTTTTTCAAGGTCTATCAACCAATCAATACATCAGTGAAAAAGTATAAATGATCATGAATGATTGTAATACAAGGGTATCCTTTTATCATAATAGGAGACGTTCCTACACTTTTCAGTGAAAATGGAGTTCACAACACGTGTCAAGACCAAATCCATGGTCTTGGAAGAAAACAACGAGATATATCAGTAAATAAAAAACAGATACTTGGTAAAGAAAACTTGTGCTCTCCCAGCTCGGCACTACATAACAGGAGAGTCTCGCCATCTTGTTCGTGCACCTTTCAGTGAATATAAACGAGGTGTGGGCTCTCAATTCTATAATAGCAGAGTGACAGAGAATAAACAATAATTACCAATAATTTTATTTTTTTTGGAATGAAATGATTGTGCATGAATCAACCAGTATCGGGATAACCGCTATCCCAAGCCCCAGCAGAAAGTGGGCCAAACATGTCCACTAAATATGTATATGTGCACAGTTTGGTAACAATCATGCCGAACAAAAAGCCACTAAGTTTTTCACGGACCAGGCATGTATTAAGTAAGCTTCGCTAAAAAAAGCGTGGATTAAAGGACTAGTGAGAATAAATTGGACTCTCTAACGTCACCTCGCCAATTTCACCTATAGTAATGTGGTCGCTCTCAATCTGTTTGCCAAGTATCAGCCTATGTGGTCATCCATATGAATAATCGTATAGATTTAGGATTGGATTGAATTTAGTGCACTTTGCTATAGTCACTTTGATTTGAATGTTCTTGTACAGCGTGATAGAGTCTTGTCATCTGAACTTCGGTGTGTTTTTGTTCGTTTGTGATGTTTATAGTCAATTTTGGAATAATGTAATCTTGCTATCTTGCGAGGAATTGATTAAAGGAAAAAAGGTATGATTCTTTTGTTGCATAGATCGGCAACAGGAGCAAGGTGGAGAGAAAAACTGAGTAAAGATCTAGGAGCTCTCGTCTTGGTCGCTGCTCGTCCCTGTATTTCTGTTTTTCATATGGATGAGCCTGTGGTTTATATAACTGAGCCTAATGTTTTTCATAAAAATGAGCTCATGGTTTATATAGATGAATCCATGCAAGTTTACTATGAAACCAAACATGATTGGTGAGGTGATGATGCTGTTCTTTCTCTCATTGTCGCTCACCGAGACTCTCAATAAGTGCTTCAATATATATAAAATGTATCTGCATCGTATTAGTTATGCAGGGATATTGAATCGATGCATGATAGACTGAGTACGTGCTATATTAATAGATGAAACTTCATAAATTACTATCAGTATGGATCTATCAACCAATGAACTTGGCCTCCTCACTATCATAGCATAATATTAATGTCGTCAGCAAGTCATATAGTTTGCATGATTATTTACTTTTTATAATAAAACATACGCGGTAACATCCTATCATCATGTCTTTCCATAAAATAAATAAATAAAATTATCTTCTCCCCGGGGTCTCGGGTGGGTGACCACGCCAGGACCTGCCGTTATCATTTTTATTATTTCTATTTTTCTTTGATAAAAGCAATGGTTGCAATTGCAATACGAAATCTCTCTGCCACCTCTACGCTAGACACTCTCTTTCTCCTTCGCTCCCAACCCATCAACTAATTCAAGACTCAACCACAAAGGAATCTCGCCAATCAAACCCTAGGTCCTAGCAGCACCCCAGTCCGTCTCCCCTCTTTCCTCACTTGCCACCGCCAGATGGAATATCTCTAGCCACTGTTATTGTTACTTAAGGACACCACATGAGGCCGAGCACATCACCCTCTTCGGGTTACTAGGTCGAGGCGACCACGTGGCCGTTGTCCTCCTCGGCTCGTGTGGCTCCCTATTGAGCATGTCGCAACTTAGCGCCCAACCCCGAAACTCGACCGTGAGGTGAACTCTTTCTCTCCTCCTCTTTCGTAATCATATATTAGATTATTAAATATTCATAATTTGTTTCTCTTTTTATATAGTAGATTATTTATGACTTAGTTGTAGGTTTTAGTTTTCATATTCATATAGATTAGTTAACATCATAGTACAAAATGCGTACGTTATTTTGAGAAAATTTTAACATCTCAAACTAAAACTATTTTTTATTCAAAGTCTATCGACCATCAATACAACAGTGAAAAAGGATAAAAGATAATGAATGATTATAATACAAGGGTATCCTTTTATCATAATAGGAGACATTCCTACACTTTCCAGTAAAAATGGAATTCGCAACACGTGTCAAGACCAAATCCATGGTCTTGAAAGAAAACAATAAGATATATCAGTAAATAAAAAAAAGGTACTTGGTAAATAATTAAAACTTGTGCTCACCCAGCTTGGCACTACATGCAGGAGAGTCGCCATCTTGTTCTTGCACCTTTCAATAAATTAAACGAGGTGTGGGCTCTCAATTCTATAATAGCAGAGTGACAGAGAATAAACAATAATTGTACCCATCATTTTTTTTTGGAATGAAATGATTGTGCATGAACCAACCATTATCTGGATAACCGCTATCTGAAGCCCCAGCAGGAAGTGGGCCAAACCTGTCTACTGAATATACCCATATGTATGTGTGCACAGTCCGGTAAGAAAATACATTTGCACGTTTGACTGCAAATCGACTTAATTAAGTGTTATAAACAAGACAATCCAATTGTAGCCCTTCACTATTTGCCGAGAAGTGATCAGACATCCTTTTCACTCAAATTCAGGGATGAATTGAAAACCGATGTTATTAACTGTGGACGGGCCTGAACTCGACGCTCTCAAGGATGAGGCCACACTTGGCATACCATCCAAAAATCTCAAAGCTTGCCACCACGTCCTCTTCTTCCCCAGACGTGTGCAGCCGGCCCATCTCCATCTCCCACCACCCGTCGTCCCTTCTGATCGGCCCCCTCGGCTTCTCCTGCTCTCCTCGCTCGATCACGCCGGCGCTCCTGAACCTGCGCATCTCCGCGTCGTCGGGCCGGAGACAGACGCGGTGGCGCTCCAACACGCTGCCGCCCACGGCCACTGTCGTCTCCTGGTCCGGGTAGCTCAGGCCGCGGTGGCCCTCCGCCGTGCCGTACACGAGGTGCGCCGCGTAGAGTGTGGCCGGCGTGAGCGCGGCGACCGGGAGCCGAGCGTAGATGTCCAGGCACGTGCAGTCCACCAGCTCGGCTACCTCCCTGAACCTGCATATATGATGCAACCGTCATGAACCACGCATGCCTTATTTATTACTAATTTATTATTAATAATCCGATCGAGATCGCCAGGGATACGTACGGTTATTTAATTTCTCGCGTAACCCGTGAATTTGCAGAATAGCACATGCACATCTATGTCGAGTCGCGTCACCGATCGAGAGTGACATCTCAAGAAAAGAAAATAATTTGTTTGGGCAGATTGTGTCATCAGAGCCAGTCTAAGAATCAAAATGATGTTACTGTTAGGCAGCACGAATTTTGATTGCCGTGTAAAAAGTTGACTCGGTAGTGGTGGACAGAACGTTAATAAGGAGATCTTTTCTTTTGTGAGGCCATGGTTACTGCAAGCCGGAGAAGTAGACGGAGGCGAATGCTTCGTGATTCCGTACGCACACGTAAGCTGTTCGAGCTGATGTACATGTATACGTGTCTCGCATGCGCACAACACTCGCTTGGCTTGGGATCTGGAATCAATAAAAGTCCTTTCTGTTTGGGGTGTTGATTATTCTTGCGTTGACTGGGACGGATTTGACGTGCTGAGAAAGTTCAGTACTACTGTGTTTGGAAAATGAAGAATTTGGACGACGGAGCAAATAAATCAGCGCTCACATAATTTCTTACAAAATATCTAATGTGGGCAGGAATAAGACTTCTTGGGTAGCAAATTAAAGGGCGTGCCAAGAACTGAACTTTAGAGCGAAATTATGATTTCTTGCTGTTGAATTAAGCCAAACCAGTATCGCTGTCCCGTGTTCTTGCGAGATTTGGCAGAAAGAGAAATGGCGATGGAAGTAAAAGGGGATCGGGTTAGAAGAGAGAGAGAGAGTTTTGAACCTGGATCCTTGGTGGGTCGTCGTCCACTTCCAGCAGTGCTCGCCGTCGTCCCACGGCAGGCTGAGCCGCCTCGCCGACAGAGCGTAGCACTTGGCACCGCTGGCCCTCTCCAGCCACACCCGGCACTCGCCGTCGCCGCCGTCGACGGGGACGCCGCCGCCGCGGTCGCAGAGGCCGAGGTAGGCGTCCTTCTTTCTCACCACCTTGGCCGGCCGGTCTGACGATGCGGCCGCCGGCGAGGGCGCCTGAAGGAGGGCGGCTCGGTGGTCCAGCTGCTCGGGGATGAAGCGCTTCCAGACGAGGTCGGAGTCTGCGGCGGCGCGGAACGACGACGACACGGCGGCGAGGCGGCATGCGTCGCGCGGGGAGGTGAGGGCGATCGCCTGCGCCAGGCACGCCTCCGGCAGGTCGCCAAGCGAAGTCTCTTGATGAGTCTGCTCCGCTGCCATCCTTGTTGTTGCTTGTTACGCCTAATCTATTCGACTCCTCACATAGAGCTGGTAGTAGCCTTTATATATGTATAGAAGACGTATACTGTAGCTATAGCTACATCATGGACTATTCATTGCGAGCGAGGTTGGCAACGACGACCTAGAGGTTGAACATTTCAGAGGACCACCCCCGGTTGAGGACACACGTAACGCCGCACTAATTTTATACTGTACTATTACAAAATTATGTGGCGGCTTGTAATCTTTTCTACACACATCACAGCAATTAATAGTGACTGGTCACCACGAGAAGGAGACAAAGAAGAAGAAGAAGAAGCAGCAGTTTCGGAGAGAGGCGCCAGTCCATGCCCGGCATCATCGTCTCACTTGTGTTGCTCTTCCTCTCTCTTTAATTTTCTCCCCCTTTTGGCAACCGTTCTCCCATTTCCTCGATCAAATCTCAGGCTCTCATCAGCCTACTGGGAATCTGAATTTGCTCAGGCTTTCGTGTATCCATCGAACCGGTTGCAGTTTGGACGAAGCAAGTGCCGCGTTTGGTAGACGGGGTTGCGCACGGAACCGGCGACGATTGGCTCGGTGAAACGATTCCTGTTGCAGTCCCTTTCTTTGCCACAAGATTCCCGGGCAAGTGTAAACGTACAATCGATTGCATCTGCAGGTGCGCGTTACCTTTTCGAGATTAGTTGGCCGGCAACGAGAGTAAGGAAGGACCGCTCTCCTTCCCTGCCTTCGCAGGATTCCACAGAACGCGACAGACACCAAACGATAATCAGCATTCAGCAACAACGATTGGATCAGTGAGGAGGCTTTCCGTACGTAACGGGACCAAGCAAATGAACGGCAAGATTCATTTCATACCTGTGATGTCAAAACCGAAACGGGATCTGGTGCATCAAACGGCGACGGCTCCGCATTCCGCGTGGCTTGTCACGAGCAAGATGTTCGTTCCTGGATATGTTTATTTATTTATTTATTTACTGGCTCCACATGTGACCAGGTCCCAACATTTTTTATACTACTTGAGAAAGGAAATTGTCTAATACTAGCCTTAGCAGCCTCTATGGAAGCGAACGTACGTAGGCACGTAGCACATGACCTGCTCCCTGAGTATTCGATGGAAATGAATAAAACAAAAGAAACTCAATACCAGCGGTCAAAGTCTACGAATGCTGTCATCCACAGAGGATCATGCAAACCACATATATGGTATCCCATTATACGTTGTTCTTTGGGTCCTTATATTTGCCATTGCAAAATTTTGCAATCCCGCGTATTTGCCACTTGTGTCTCAATGACATGTGGAGCTCACATATGTTGCTGACATGTGGGCCTTTCTTGTAAATACGGGATCGAGCAAAAGTGCAATGGCACTGAGAGGATTAATCCTAAGTATGAATACAAGGCTATGTTTATACATGTTGCTGACATGTGGGCCTTTCTGGTAAATACGGGATCGAGCAAAAGTGCAATGGCACCGAGAGGATTAATCCTAAGTATGAATACAAGGCTATGTTTATACTTCGACCATTTGAAATCTATATGTTCCTACTCAAAGGTCAAAGGCACCAAATCCGCTCTCAAGAATAAGAAATTACCATGTCAATCTTCAGAAAAATGGACAAAAACTATTGGATTTTATGAACATCTAAAAGTCTAGATCAAAACAAAAAATATTTTTCTTATTTTGAAGCTCAAAAGATACCAGCACATTCGCTCTAGAGGCCAAGAAATTACCATCTTAAACTACAAAAGAAAAGGCATGCCCAGTTGGGTTTTATGAACATCTATAAGGCAAAACAAAAAGAAAAAGAAAGCATTTTAATCAAAAAAATATCCACCGCTGAGTTTAAGGAACATAGAATGGTTTATGTCAAATCAAATTCCTAAACATTGCTATTGGTAAAAAAAGTTATGGAAAATAGTAATTCCTATACACTGCTATTGTCACGACCAAGATGTTTGTTCCTGAGCATGCTTACGGGCATCTACAACGCCAATAATGATGCCGTCTATATGATGTATTTTTTGCAAAAAGAACCCTCGCTACGCGTTGTAGAGATTGCTTTGACTCGTCGTCGGCGTCTACGGATTTGTTGTGGATTTCGGGCGAGCTCTTGATCCCGCTCCCGTTTTGGCGTGAAGAGCTCCATCGTCCTCCTCAGCATCGGAGCTCCTCTCCACGAGGTCAATTCGCCGCCGTCCGAGCCGATTCGCCCACGGGTCTGAGCACCAGAGCCCACCGCGGCCCTCGGTGGGCGGCGAGGCGGCGCCCCTGGCGAGACCCAAGGACGATGCGGTGCGGCCACCGGTGATTCGTCTCGCTGAAGAGGTAGCCCGGGAAGCCGAGTCGAAGGCGAGGAAGGTGCTGCGGCCCGCAGCGTCGAAGATGAGCGCCGAAGCCGCAGCAACAGCAGCAAGAACTCCAACGCTGATGAGGATAAGCTGGGCGAAGAGCACGGCCGACGAGCGATTCGCTGCGGCCCAACATCGTGCGCAGCTGGGCGGAGCCCCTGCTGGTCGTCGAGGCAACCGCGCCAGGCGGAGGCGAAGAAGATGGCGCGGTCCTCGTGCTGGCCCGTGTTGCTTCCAGAGCTCGCCGTCGCATCCTAGTCTTTGCGCCGCTCAACCGCTTCGTCAGTGCCGCCGCGATGTGGCTTGCCTCCTGCTGAGATGCGAACTACGGACAAAGCTTCCTGCTCTGCTACTGGTGCTGCGAATGGATTACTCTTTGTTCTGAGATCAGCAAACGGGACAAGGCACACGTGAAGGCACGGAAGGAAAGGATAAGGTTCATCGATGATCTCTTTTTTCTCTCTCTCTTGATTTGTTTTTTTCTTTTCTTTTAGATCTCGGATGTCCTGCTCTTTGTTTGAATTTGACAGAAATGATTTGTCTACGCATGCTGCTATGTTTCACATAAATATAATTGTTATATTACATAAAGTAAAAATATCAAGAGTTTTAAATTTTCTAATTATTCATAATGGGATATGTGGCAATACAATGTATGTAGCAATGATATTCACAAATGATCTTGTGCTACATACGAAGTATTATATAGCTAATAGACAGGCTCTGTCTATGGGTTGTATAAGCCGTCTGCAAAGTTGTCTGTATTGTGTATTCAAAAACTTACAGACAGCAGCTGTCTGTGGGTTAGAGATGCCCTACGGGCTCTACATGTGACCTGGTCCCGAGATTTCTCTTACTTGAAAAGGAAATTGTTTAATAGCAGCCTCTACGAAAGTGAAGCGCAGCATAACCTGCTCGCTGAGTACATCATGTTAATGGAACTAAAGAAACAAATTCAAATTGGGCGTGAAAGTCTTCAGGTTTTCGTGATACATGAAACCTGAACGAGGATGAACGAGTCATCTTAGTGGCAGACATACCTGGCGTTAATAATTGTTTTTGTCCAAATTTCAGATGACTGAAATTTTGCTAACGTTTTAGTCACTTTTTTTTCAGTCATTGGATATTGATGCAAACACTCAAAATTTTTCATTCACTTGTGTTAAGAGAAAAAAAATTATGTTTCACCAGAGAACTAATCGCTCGAGCAGTACAATTTCATTGTTCCGACAATCTGACTGAACCAAATACAAAATTTCAGTGAACTGAAAACTAGCAAAACTATAACTAAATGATTTTATTAAAATCAAATTCCCCAGCCCACCTATCCAAACTCAGACCAACCCAACCGTAAGCTACAGATCAAATCGTGTTCCTTGTCCGGTTCCAACGGCACGAAGATCGACATAAAGGATGAAGAAGAGAACCAACAACCAAGTAGCTGAAACCAAAGGAACCAAGCAACAAATAAATTCAGATCATTAACCTGGGAGGATTTGCAGCCATGAATATCGTGTAGTCAGCAAAAAGAGGCATACCATCAGGATCATGTGAAAAGCAGGCTTGGCAATATAAGCGTTTCCTGGTCCTTTTCTTTTAGTGCTTCGACCCGAAGCGATAGCTTGACATGTTTACAATGGATAAGAAGACAGCGCTCTAGCTCACTAGAGATGGAACGGCAGTGGTGATGAGGATATCCTCCATTATTATCCGCTGGGAAAGACATAACAAAAACGGGCTAAGTGGCTCGGTTGTAGTCGGGCGGCGACCGTGCGAGCCTCCGAATAATCCTACCTTGCTTAGTTTGGGAGAAGGAAATCACCTTGAAAGGGAGAGCCACCCTTCTCTTATCATACTAGTCTTTAAGGGAGATTGAGCCTTTCTCCGAGTGGGTGTACATAAGAACTGTTGGGGTCCGGACAACCTTAATTTGTTGGGCCTCGGCCAACCTCAACCTAGTCCTGGATGCATCATTTGGTATCGGAGCTGGGCCCTTATTAAGAAGGGGAGAATGATGATGCCATCCTCCATTATTATCCGCTGGCAAAGACGCAACAAAAAATGCACTAAGTGGCTCGGTTGTAGTCGGGCGGCAACCGTGTGAGTCTCCGAATAATCCCACCTTGCTTAGCTTGGGAGCAGGAAACCACCTTAAAAGAGAGAGCCACCCTTCCCCTACTAGATTAGTCTTTTACGGAGATTGGGTATTTCTCCGAGTGGGTGTACATAAGAACTCGTTGAGGTTCGGGAAACCTTAATTTGTTGGGCCTCGATCAACCTCAACCTGGTCCTAGATGCATCAAGTGGTCCGCCGGTAAGCTTGACACACAGGAGTTGAAATGCAGGAACTGAGAACTACCTTAAAATTCACAATTTGTATTTCACTGTGATTTTATATATTATTATTAGTCCTAACTTACGTAATTATTGTTTCCTTGTGGGCTTTATAGTCCGAGTATTGCACGCTGCCCATACGGATGTCAAAACATGAATCCAACATTGACCCAAAATGCGAGCACAAAGGAGGCAACACTGACCACATCCAACACTGGGTTATTAGGCCATTCTTAATGCAAGTTTTATTTGCATTAAATAGTATGCTATGTAGCCAAAACTGATGATGTGACATACAATTTATTAGGAAAGAGAAGAATTGAGTTTCATAGGGATAAAACTTGGTGTACACAGTTACCAAAACAAACCTAAATGAAACTCCATTGAGAGGTTTTGAGTTTCATCTCTACACATTTAACAATTCCTATTGGTCACTCGGAAGAAACATTTAAGTGATGGGCAAGCATATGAAATCGTGAATGAAACTTAGCATTGAGAGACCTAGTTTTATTTAGCTATTTCAAAATTATAGAATGACATGGCACTCTTGGAAACCACGCAATGAAACTTTCTACTGATAATGGCCTTAACATTGTCACCATCCGCCTCGCCCCGTTGCCTTCGGACGGTTGGGGGCTCGGTCCCGAGCTATAGGCGCACCTGCTTCCTAGGTAAATCCCCCTGTTCCCTTTGTAGCTTGCCTTGT
The DNA here is from genome assembly GCA_031894775.1 of Chloris gayana. NCBI lineage: Eukaryota > Viridiplantae > Streptophyta > Magnoliopsida > Poales > Poaceae > Chloris > Chloris gayana. The sequence goes on from JAUNZO010001812.1 coordinate 26,555, forward strand.
GAAACAAGATGAACTAGCCAGTGTGTGGCACGCACCCGGATAAGTCATTCTACGCGACCGAGAACACGGCCAGCTCCACTAGGCGGGTCAGCTGCCATGGCACCAACCTGCTGAGATCATTGTAGGACAGGTCCAAGCTTTCAATATCGCTCATGTCTGCGAAGGTCGTCGGGATCGGGCCGGTTAAGGAGCTACGGGACAGATTCACACTATAACAATCAGCCACTATAGCCATACCTACCAAAACTATGTAGCCACATTAAGAAAATAGACCGTGGCTACAATAGGGGTTAGAGTATTGTGGCCATGCACCGTGGCTTTAGAGGCCACAATAGCGGCGATTGGCTCTGTAAACCGCTGCTATCGAGGCCTTTACCAATAGCCACGGTCCACTTTTACAACCATGGCTATTGAGGCCACTATAGCCACGGTTAGAGAAGTGGACCGTGGCTACTGTTTTCTACAATATAAAAGCTACGTTCGGATAGTAGGGGAGCTCACTCGAACAACGACGGTCCAAAATTTGAGGCAAATTATGAAAAACCAGGGAGGAAGGTTTTGAGTTTTTTTTTTGCAGAATTTTATTCTCCGCGGTAAGGGAAACTCATCCCATGTATTTTTTATTGCTATAATTTGTGATCAAGGAGAATTTTGGGTTACCATTTTTCCTGGATTTGATTCCAATTTGTCAACTTTCTCTAGGTTTGTAGGTTTGTAGTTGGCTGGAGTTGTTTATAATGAGCTCATACATTATGTATTTGGGTTTCATATAAAAAAAATCATGTGTTACAATCCTTATCCATTCAAGTAATTTAAGACCTATTTTATACTCTCTTGAGAGATCTTGAGAAATTTAATTATTAAAACAATTCTTTGAGTGAATTGAAAATAATTTGTTGAATATTTTTATGTATTCTAGCACATTGCCTTTTGCAATATGTCATTTCCCTTTATATTTCCTTTAAATATATAATATTCATAATGATAATTAGATTAATAATTAATTAATTAATTAATAGTTATTGTTTTTTGCTATTGCTTGTTTAGATGGACAAATCATGGATGTACGAAGAATCAAGATTGAGTGCATATTTCCGATATCAAGTCAATGTTTTTCTCAAGGGGGTTGCCTAACATGCTAAGCGTGTAGTAAGACAAGAAACATATTATCTATGCGTGAATGGCAAGAAAATTTTTTTGGACAGATACACATATAATCAAATCTCACTTAGTGAGGAGAGGTTTCCTGAGAAATACACGATATGGACAAAACATGAAGAAGATGAGCCGACTGAAATTGAAGAAGAACAATATGTCCAAGTTGATTTGTGTGCTGATTTGATGTTGATGCCGCATCCAAATAGTCCATTGATTTTGATGTGGAGAAATTACTATGTCATTTTGAACCACAAATTTTACTCAACACAGGGACAACGAGAGGGCTTGATAATCTTGCAACGATAAAGAAGACATCAAAAGATTTATTATACGAGGAATCCAAGGGATGCTCTAAAGAGAATACAGATGTTACATACAATTCTCGAGTTGATGAAATCGAAGACCATCCATGGATGGTCGGATGCTAGTTTTACTTGAATTGTTGGATCTTCTTTTGGATACACTGCCAAAGCCCAGCTAATCAACAAAAAGCACCTACTATGCTAAGAGATTGATATGCCCAATGTCATTGAATGTGCAAAAAATTTCACAGAGAGTGAGAAATGATCCCTGTCGCAATCCCTTTCTTTTCCACAAGATTTTTTTTGGAGATGCTGGTGCCCCTACAGCACTTTATTAATACCAAAAGGCAACATGTTTATAAGTACAAAATATAAACAAAAGCAAAGTAGAAAACGAAGAAAAAACTGTCTATGAGTCAGCTTGTATTCTCTTTGCGCGACTTTGGGTGCGTTCGTTTCCAGGCCTCTAAAAATTAGACGGGTCACATCAAAGAGAATCTTACTATTTAGTATATTTAGTAGTACTTTTATTAATTTAATGACAAAACCTATGTCACGACCCCCTCTAATTTGTGAGACGAATCTAATGATCATAATTAATCTATGTTTTGCTACAGTAATACTACAGTAAACATCTTCTAATCACACCTTAATTACACTCGTTGGATTCGTCTCGCGAATTAGATAGGGGGTCTGCAATTAGTTTTGAGATTAGACTTTATTTAGTACTCAAAATGACAAAATTCTCTTTGATGTGACCCCTCTAAAAATTATATGGGTGGAAACGAACGCACCCTTTGCCACAAGATTCCTGGGCATGTGCGAACGTACAATCGATTGCATCTGGTGCGCGCTATCTTTTCGAGATTAGTTGGCCAGCAACGAGTAAGGAAGGACTCTTCCTTCTCTGCCTCTGCAAAATTCCACAGAATATGACAGATACCAAACAATAACCAGCATTCAGCAACAACGATTGGATCGATGAGCAGGCTTACCGTACGTAATGGGACAGTAAATGAACGGCAAGATTCATTTGACACTTGTGATGTCATCAAAAACGGAACGGGATCCGGTGAATCAAACGGCGACGGTTCCGCATTCTGCGGCTTGTCACGAGCAAGATGTTCGTTCCTGGATATGTTTACTGGCTCTACATATGACCTGGTCCCGATATTTTTTTTACTTCAAAAAGGAAATTGTCTATTACTAGCCTTAGGCCTCTGTGGAAGCGAACGTACCATGTGACCTGCCCCCTGGGTATGCGATGGAAATGAATAAAATAAAAGAAACTCAACACCAGCGGTCAAAGTCTAACGGATGGTGTCATTCACAGATGATCATGCAAATCACGTATACGGTGTCCCAATATATCTCCATCTTCCACCACCCGTCGACCCTCCTTCGCGGCACCGCCCTTGGCTTTTCCTGCTCTCTTCCGGCGATCACGCCGCCTTGTTCGATCAGGCCAGCACCCCTGAACTCGCATTTCTCGGCGTCATCGGGCCGGAGGCACACGCTGTGGCGCTCCAGCACATGGCCGCCCGCGGCCACCGTCGTCTCCTGGTCCGGGTAGCTCAGTCCGTGATGTCTCTCCGCCGTGCCGTACACAATAAGGTACTACTCCCTTACTAAACTCGTTGTCGTCGTTGACTTTTTTCTTAAGTTTGATTATTTGTCTTATTCAAATAAAGTTTAAAAAATATGATATATTTTCTTAGAATATATTTTATCACTAAATAAACTTGAAATATAACATATAACTTTTTGTATTTGAAGAAATTTTTTGAATAAGACAATGATCAAACGTAATCTAAAAAAGTCAATGACGTACAACAATTTAATAAAGGAGGGAGTACGTAGTTGGTCGCCGGCGTGAGCACGGCCATTGGGAGCCGCGCGTAGACGTCGAGGCACGTGCAGTCCACCAGCTCGGCCACCTCCCCGTACCTGCAGGCCACCATCACGAAAAACATGCCTTTTAATTAGTTTTTTTTGTATAATAATTGATCATGTCCAAGAATTCGCACAAGCAAACTGACGCAGATCAGGGATATGGTTGTTTAATCGGTAGCGTGACCCGTGAATCGATCTGTAAACAAATTATGACTATGCATCCATTTCCATGCTGACGCCGCTCGTCATCGATCGATAGTGACATCTAAGATCCGAAGCATAACTTTTGATTGCCGTGGAATTTGAATGGGCCAACCGAGATACTGGTCAAGGAGTTTAATGGGCCGCAGGCGGCCGGAGAAGTGGACGGAGACGAATACACCTAAGCTGCTTGACCTGTTCTACATGTATACGTGTCTCACATGCGTACGCTGGCTGCTTCGCCTGGGAACCGGAACCGAAGGTCCTTTCTGTTTATGGCGTTGATTATTCTTGCATTTGACTGGAACCGATTTGGCAATTTGACGTGTGTAGAAACTTGAGTACTCATCTGGAAACATAAAATTGAATAAATCTGGACGCAGCAAATAAATCCTGATAATTCTAATGTGAGAGGCAAGACGATTTTTCTTGTGTTTGCCAGAAACTTAACCGCTTGTGACAGCAAACCTTTTTTCTTGGTGAGCTGCTAACCTGTACACCATATAGCCAGTTTTATACCAAGAGCGTTCTGTATATGTAGATTCCATGCATGGGTTTTCTCTCCCTCTTAAGGTTGGCAAACGACAAAGACTAGTCGATGACGACTCCAGGTTCAGGAGTCACTACGGGCCATTTGCCGAGTGTCCCCGTTTCCCGTTTTTGCTGAGGGTTTATAGTCGGACATTCCGTAAATAAAGTCTTTATCGAGTGCCATATAAAAAAACTCTGGGAAAATTTATTCTTTACTGAATGTTTTTTTAGCACTCGATAAAAAAGGTCTTTGTCGAGTATGTTTTTTGACATTCGACAAAGGTGACGTTTTACCGACTATTTTTTATTTGACAGTAGGCAAAAAAGATTTTTTTCGCTCTCTTATAGTCTCAAGACTTTTTCCACTCTTCACATACAACATGTGTTACTCCATTTTAAAATTTGGTACTTTTTTTTTGCTATTTTCATATTATTTAGGTCAATTTAAGACCTTATCCATGAAATAAAAATAAATTCAGTATATCTTAATAAATAAGACCACTAACGTGTGTCTGAATGAATTTTAAATTCTAAAAAAGCAAATAAAGTTGGAAAATCAAGAGATTTGTCATGATGTGATGATATGACACATGGAAGCTACCATAAAAAGTAGAGAAGGTTTTACACAAGTTGTCACGTACATTGCTTGTAAACGAGAGAATCTCCGAAGAAGAACGTTACAGTTGAGAATGAGTCATAATGATTTAGAGATAAATTGTTGGTTGAATTTTAATTTGACTTCAAATCATTTTGTATGGGTAATAGATCATATAAGTCATGTGCTACCAAAATTTGATTATTTTTTATATCTGTTTGATAATTTTAATTTTTTCAATTTTAAAATATGAACAAAATTTATTTGCAAAGTGTTTAGTACGACACTCGAAAAAACAACAGTTTTCGGAGTGTTTCTCTATACACTCGGCAAAGGTGACATGTCATTGGTCCATGGGTATCAAATAGAGCCCTCCCATTTGTCTGCTGGCCTCACCCTCGCATAAGAGCACCTCTCTCTCTCTCTCTCTCTCTCCCCTAATTCCCAACGCGCCCCTCGACAGCCCCTCTCTACAGCTCCCTACTCCCTAGCGCGCCCTGCCTGCAGCCCCTCCTCCGCTGGCCTACTCCCAAGCACGTATGGCCACACATCCATCTATCCTCTCCTGTCCACGGGACCCTCCCTCCCCGGTCTGCCCTCTCCTCCCCCTTTCACTCGCCCCTCACCTTCTAAGGTGGGGAGTAGTGGCAGGGCAAGGAGCGGTGGTGGCCATCGAGGCAACAGAGGCGGTGCCAGCCATGGCGGTATGGAGCAGTGGCAGCGGCAGAATATGGCTCGTGGACCTTCAGTGGTGGCGGAATCTAGCAGGGAGGAAACGTGGTCCGCATATCTTCGGAGGCCCCGGACGGAGGCGGCTCCGTGGACCTTCATTGTTGGCGGAATCTAACGAGAGGAAACGTGGTCCGTAGATCTTCGGAGGCCCCAGTTGGAGGCGGCTCCCAGGCGGTGGTCTCGAGCGGCGCGGCGCGGACGCCGCTAGGTCAAGCAGGCGGCAGCTGACGAGGGGTGGCGGTGCGGCGGCGCAACAGCCAGATGGGACGGCAGTGTGGCAGCGCGACCGACCGACGCGTGGGGAGGTGGCCCACGATGCGTGGGAAGCGGTGGCCCTAGCTTGACAGCCCGGCTAATGTGGCGGGCAGCATGCGAGGAGGCAGCGGTGACCGATGAGCGGGGCGTGTGGAGGCGACAGCTCGGAGGCGTGCGGCGGCCGGGTGGGGCTAGGGAGCCACGGTTGTTTGGTGGTCCTAGTAATTTTTTTTATTTTTCAGAAAATGTTTGTGGTCTGCCTATTTTGACACTCGGCAAATGCAATTTGCCGGCAACATGTTTGCCGTGGATCTTTGTCGAGTGCGGCACTCAACAAAACCTTTGCCTAGTCTAATAGGTGCTTTGCTGAGTGCCTCGGCAAATGGCTTTCCCCATAGTGAGTTTTAGCGGGCAACCCCTCGCTCAAGACAAGGAAAAGAATTTTGGTAAAAAAGAAATATTGGGGATTTTTTCATTAAGCAAACAAAGTTAGTGATGAAAATTCGATGATAATAATTATATCTAACCTCATCAAAGAAATAGGAATATCGGATATTTCAGTGAATTTCACCGATTTATTTTCCTAGCTCAAGACACACGGGTACCCCTCCTTTGAAAAATTGTAGTACGGGTCCCCTGTGCGATTTTGCAGGGTAAACATCATTTTTGTTTGTCATAGGCAATTTATCGTGGCAATAGAGCTGTGATCTAGTGCGGCACTGGCTCCATCATATACAATGGAAAGAATGACGCGAGCTCACTAGGGGGACAAAGAAGATGGAAGTCACTTTTTTTGCGTTGTTCTTCCTCCATTTCCTCTATTTTTCTATTGCAAACCGTTGATCCATTTCCATGACCAGTTCAAAATGTTGTCCGACTCTAGCCTGAACATCAGCGACGCGAGCAGATGACCTGGGAATTTAAATTATATTTAGAGTCGGAGGATGCAAAAAAAGAACATTTAAGTGTCGCAGTTTAACTCGGTGAGTAAACTATATGGTCCCGTACAGATTAGGAACTCGATGGTGCATGACAAGAACTCACAGAGATTATAGACCGGTTTAGACCCCCTCGTATCGAGAGTTATAACCGTACATCGTGTATGAATTGTATTGTCGATGATTGTTGTGTTAGCAAATGATTTCTAGGGTGGTTCCTGCCTCTCCTTATATATTTAGGGAGGCAGAGTTACATGCATAATCCTAGTCGGTTACAAGATTCATCAAATTAGAAACTCTATCTCTAAGCTTTCTTTACGGTAGAGTCCTACTCGGTCGGTCACGTACTTTCCTTGAGGATTATTCCAAGTTTACTTGACGGTGTATAGCTTCTTCGGGTACCATGTATTGGTCGGACATTAGTTTGTGGACCCTCCCGACCGGTTATACACCTTCATTGAGTTACCATTAGGGATGGGCATAAAAACCGATACCCAAAGACCGAAATCGAAAAAACTGAAACCAAGATCGAAATAACCGAAATTCTAGGTATCGGATAGTAGATCGGATAGGAAATCTAACTAACCGAACTTTTAATTTAAACTTCGAATCTTAGTGCCGGATACGCAAACTACCCAAATAACTGAAGTTATTAAACATATAGCTCATCCATAAGTTTTTAAAATTTATTTATATTTTTATAGTAGTCAACTTTTGAGTCATAATTTAGAGAGATCATCACTGTACTATGATATTTTATAACTTCATTAATAATTTATTTGTGATGGTAAGTGATGGATTGATATTTTTTACGAGTTTTATTGTGAGTTGGTCAAAAGTATGGGTAGTTCGGTCATAACCGAAAACCGAACCGAAATTCAGGTACCCAAACTTTTCGGTATCAAAAAAGCTATCACTAGTTCGGGTATTGATTTTAGGAAACCGAACTTTGAAGAAACCGAACTAACCGAACCGAAAGTTTGAGTAAAACCGAACGCCTGTGCGCCTAGTTACCATGTTCTTGACAAACTTTCTCCGGAGTTACGTATACCTATAGAATAAGTACTCGACATTAAGCACCTTTATTGTTGACAAACAGTCACGGCTGGAACCCAAAAGTCTTCATTCACACAGCTCTTTAATCCTTTCACAGAGAGCTCCTTTACGGTACATACTACCACCAGTACTCACGGTAGTACTACCGTGAGTATTGGTGGTACTTATAATATGACGGTTTAGATTAATTTATATCATACCACTAGTACCACTCGTGCTATTAGCTGGTACTAATAGTACGAGGGTATTTTCGGAAGAAAAAAATAGTAGTGTGCACATGATAGTTTTATATTACTTATGAGTTGTTCAAAAAAGATTGATTTGAGGGAAACTTAATTCTTTTTTTGTGAGTTTGAAAATTCCCAAATTTCAAATTTGAAATTTCATGAGTTTCAAACTTGAATTACCGAATTTAAAGTTTAAATCCAAATTCTACTATTTCAAATTTGAATTTGAACTTCATGAAGTTAAAATTTTTCAAATTTAGAATTTGAATTTTGAATTTTGTGAATTCAAATTTCTCAAATTTCAGACTTACTTTTTCCTAGAATTTCAAATTCAAATTCGAATTTCACAGTTTCAAATTTGAATTTTCATTTATTTTGAATTGAATCCAGCGAATTTCAATTTTGAATGTCGTGAATTGAAATTTCTCAAATTTGAAATTTATTTTTTCTCAAACTTCAAAATTGAATTTGAATTTCAATGTTATAAAATTTGTGATTTTAAATTTAATTCGTGTGTTTCAAAGTTGAACTGTACAAATTGCGAATGGCAAGGGGACTTAATTTTAATAAAAAATTATATAATTATTAAAATACCCTAAACAAGTACCACTAATATCGTACTAGTGGTAGTATGCACCGTAAAATTGTTAGGCCCCCTTTGGATTGAAGGAATATCAAAGGAAAATCATAGGATAGGATTTGTGTAGGATTTTTTCCTATCTAGTCCTTTGGCTCACAGGACAACCGAAGGAAAATATCCATAGGAACCGGTTCCTGGGCTCGATTTCACGGGAACGGAAGCAAGAGGTCTGAGCTCTTTTTTCTTTCCTGGCGCGAAACGAAACTGCTCCCGCGCAGTGTTGGCGCGTTCCGCGGCACAAGATAATAGAAAATCCCGTCCTTATCCTCTCATCACACAGAGAAGCACGCATCCAACCTCATCGCCTACAGCGCGAGGCTTCGTCCCCATCGCTGGCCGCACGCGGGCTCGTCCCCATCACCGTCCACGTCGCGCCGGTGCGCGAGGCTCCATCCTCATCGCCGTCCCCGTCGCCGACCACTCGAGGCTCCGTCCGTATCGCAGGCTGCACGAAGCTTCATCTCCATCGCCTTCCCCGTCACCAGCCGAGCGAGGCTTCGTCCCCATCGCAAGACTTGCAAATCCATCCGTGTCTTCAAGCCATTTTCACAAGTAATTGCTTCATGCCCCATCTGCCAAGTATCCATGTTGAAATTTCTGTATTCCCATTTGTTTTCTATTGGTCCAACGTGTGAAGCAATGAATTTATTAGATTAGATCGTAGTCTGTAGTGAAGAGTTCTTCTACTTCGATGTGTAGTTTCAGATCTTCTTTTCTTCATCCGGATCTGAGTGTGTAGTGTTTCATCAAACTTTGATTCTGTTTATACTAGTTCATTTTCCTTTTTCGATGCATTAGTTATATTCTACTGCTACTTTAGGGAAGTCATGCCGGGAAGAGATCCTCCTGTGATGAATGTTGGCAGTGAGAAAGTGAGTACAGAGCCTACTCCTGATATAGGTAATGCCTTCTAACTTTTGTCACAAATTAATATTTTTAGTAGCACAGTGCAAATGAAATTGAATACATGTAATCTCATGCAGGAACCACTCGTAAGAGAGCCAGGTGGAGCCATGAGATAAAGTTATTTCTTGTTGGTCTTCTCAAAGATTATGATGTTCCAGGCTATCGAACACAAAATGCTTGGAGTAAGGAGGCATGAACAAATATTGTTTCTCGACTGAATGCAAAGTTTGGTACTTCATATTCTTTGAGCCAAGTCAAACAGAAAGAGCAAGACTTAAAGAAAGACTACCGTATTGTTAAAGAGCTGAAAGAAGAAAGTGGTTTCGGATGGGATAGCGAGAGAAATATGGTGACAGCACCACCAAGTGTTTGGGATGGCTTTGCTGCTCGCAAGAACAATACTGATTACCTCAGTTGGCAAGATAAATCATTCCCATATTTTGATGATCTCCATGCACTCTATGATGGTGAGTTTCTGATTTGCATTAGGAAATTTCTAGTTATGAAGATTAGTTATGCAGATTAGTCATTTTTAACATTTTGTGTAGGTCGTTATGTAGAAGGAAGAACTCGCCATGGTATGGACCATTATGCAAAAAAATCAAAGAATGCTTATGGTCCTTCAACTCAACAAGCAAATGCGACTGATGGATATCAATCACCATCTCCTACCCGGGCTTCTCAGTCTGAATTGGGTTTGCAATTTCATTTTGATGAAGATTTTGATGACAGAAGTTTGGATTCATCGACTCCTGTTCAGCACGTGCAAGTCCCTCCCAAGTCATCACTAACACCTTTACAAGCTCATGAACCTGGACGTGGTAAGAAACAGAAGGCCAAATCTGGTAGCCCTGATGAAGGCTTTCATGAGAAGTATCTAAAACTGAAAAGAGAAGAAATGGATCGATTTGCTGCTATTGAGGAGAAGAAATTGGAGGATCCTTACAGCATTAACAAGTGCATCACCATGCTTGAAGGCTTAAATGGTATACAAATGGGAGATATATTGATGGCTTCTGATATCTTCAAGAGTAAGGATAACAGGGAGCTTTTCGTATCATTTACAAGTGATGCTTTGCGGTTGGCTTGGATTAAAAGAGAGATTGGGCGTTTGGAAGCATAATATCAGAATTAAGGAATTTCTTCTGATGCAATGGGGTATTATTTTGCATAGGAGTATTTTGTGAATCACATGACAGATGCTTTTGTTTGGCTTTTGGTAACACTAGTTACACTATATAAGGGAGGAAAACATGCAAGTAGGTAGTTAATGTAACAAATTAGGGGTACAATAGTAGTAGCTGACCATGAAGGTCATATGAATACATGACAATATGTAGACACTAAGTCCTATGTGCTACATACTGATCCCACATCTGTCTTGCTATGTCATCTCGCATTTGATTTCCAACTTCTCTAGAATTATTAAATGTGTGTATGTCACCATTGTAGTTGTGATCTCCATTTGGCACATCAATAATCTGGTCTGGATCAATCTCATCATAGGAATTGGTTGGCCATGTCATATCTCCATTATGGAGGCGTATGAAGTTGTGTAGAACACAGCAAGCAACTGATATATCAACCTGCTTATTAACTGGGTAGTGTGAGCCAGTCCTCAGTATAGGAAATCTCATTTTCAATACACCAATTGCCCTCTCAATATGGTTCCTGAGTTGTGCATGTCTAAGATTGAATAGCTCCTTGTAATTTCGTGGCTTTTGATTAGCTCTTCCTTGTTCTTGTAAATGATACCTTGTTCCGCGATATGGTGCAAGGAATTGTGCCGTATTAGCATAACCAGCATCCACAAGAAAAAATTTACCGGGAGGTACTATTAAGCCATGGCCAAGTGCATCTTGTAGAACTCTTGCATCTGATGCTGATCCCTCCCAACCAGCATGTACATGCACAAACTTTAAATCAAAATCACATGCTAGCATGATATTTTGAGATATTGTTTGTTTTCTATTCCTATAAGGTTCTTGTTGGTTTAATGGAAGTATCATTGGAATATGTGTTCCATCAATACAACCAATACAATTCTGCATAGATCAAAATATAATGTTCACAATCTTGTAACTGATACTTTTTTATTTTAGAATGTGACTAAATTGACAGATGCAATTGTTCGTACCTGAAAAAATGGGTGAAATTTTGGTCTTCTCAAGATCTGATGCGGATGTAGGGAAGGTGGGCGAATATATATGCCTGTAAGTTGTGTAACTGCATCAAGCACAGCTCCAAAGTGCCGACTTATTGTTTCTCCGCTGTGTTGAAACTCTTCCTGCAGTGTCTCATTGCTTGCATTTTTTGCTAGTGCATACAGAAATATACCAACTTGTTCTTCCACCGAGACAGCTCTTGTATCAGTAAGGAGTTGTTTCTCACGCAACTTGTGTACCAAAGCATGAAAAACACCCAATTCCATTCGAAAGTTCCTTTTACTTAGACTCTCATGTCCGGTTAAGATTTCAATAACACGAGCTGCACCTGAAAGTTTGGATGTGTGCATCGGTTTCTTACTGGATGAGGGTTGTGATGATTGTTCTATGGTAGGGAGAACAAAAAATACGAACTCATCTTCACTTTCCGATCGCCAGCGATAGTTTGGATCCATAAAAGCGACAAAGACACAATAACTACAAAGACAGTAGTAGAGCGGAAACAAGGAACCAGATCACCACTCATTACGTATATGTACAAAAAATAAACAAATACATATAGGAAAGTTCTGTAACTCACCAAATGCAATGCCTTGCCTCACCAAATGCAAATACGAAGAGCAAGGAAGCTAGAACATGCAGTGGTGCTTTATAAAGGCAAGCAACGGCTAGCTGCTGCAACTTGTTCTGGGAAGCAACGGCTAGCCACTGCAACCTGTACACAACCGGCTAGCTGCTAGCTGCTGCGACCTGTACACAACGGCTAGTGAGTCTCAAATTTAAAATGAGAGCAAGCTACAATTTCCTTTGTTTTTCCTATGAGGCTACCAAAGGCTTTCTCATCTCACTTCCTATGTTTTTTATTCCTATAGGTTTCCAAAAACACACCATCTTGATTCCTGTGTTTTTCCTATTCCTACGTTTTTCCTATCCTGTGTTCCAAAGGGGTCCTTAGCATTCACGAAACAACGCACTAGTCCTGCTCCTGTTCCAGTAACATGCTCCATCCTCGCCATCTCCTTACACGATCGTGCATCAAACGGCAAGCGGCTCCACATCGAATGGCGAAGGGATTCGCACTCTGCATGTGACCTTGTCGCAAGGCAGTTGTTCTTTCCTGAATATGCTTAATGCCTCTATATGTGACCTGGTCCCGAGATTATGTTTTCCCAGAAAAAGGGAAACTGTTTAATAGAAACCTTAGCAGCCTCTACGAAAGCGAACATAGCGAGATTTTTTCTATTTTGACCATGTAACCGCTGGGCTTCGCCAGAATGACCACATAAGTTTGGGCTTCGCCAGAATGACCACGAAACCGGTGTCATGTGCTGTAAAATGACCATACCTGTTGAAATAGACATTTTTGCATTTTCTCTAATGATTTAGACACAGGAAAGGATGATTATACCCCTACCCTTTCAAAAGCTTTTTCAGATCGTGGCGCCAATTAAAAAAAAAGAAGGTAGAAGCACCAAGGTGTCAAAAAAGAACACAGAAGCACCACGTATGGCAGCAACCTTCTGTTTTTTTTTAATTGGCGCCACGTCCTGGGAGGGCTTTTGATAGGGCAGGGTATAATCGTCCTTTCCTGTATCTAAATCATTAGAGAAAATGCAAAAATATCTATTCCAACAGGCACGGTCATTTTACAGCACATAACACACCAGTTTCGTGATCATTCAGGCGAAGCCTAACCTTGCGTGGTCATTCTGGCGAAGCCCACCGGTTACGTAGTCAAAATAGCAAAAATGTCGAACACAGCATAACCTGCTCCCTGAGTAAAGCATGGAAATGGAACTAAAGAAACAAATTCAATGCAGGCGTCAAAGTCTGCAGTTTATCGTGATACATGAAACGTGAGCTCTGTTGAACAGAAGACATGACTATGTATGCTGTTGTTTACAGAAGAACAACATTGTGCAAATTATAAGAACATACATGCACCTGTCAAGAATAGATCTGTTATATATATTTTCTTTCTTTTTTTAATATAATTTAGGTACCGTTTTCTTTTCTGTAAACTCAATAACCTGACCCTACCCCTGCCTGCGCTGTTTGTTTCCATTTTGCTTACATATATTGATGTGTTTTTACCTATGTTGCCTTGCTTTCTCCTTGCAATTCGGTGAGAAATGCTCCATTTCTACCTAAAAGTAATAGAGAAGTGTTCCGGTGAATCCCTTTCCAAAATTAACACGAATCTCAAAATGTCATGGTTTAGTAATTGGTTCTGTCTAGTTTCAAATGACTGACATTTTACTAATGTTTTAATCATTTTTTTTCAGTCACACCAGCTCAAAATTTTCATTCACTTGTAGCAATTTTTTTTATGTTCCACCCGAAAACTAATTGTTCGAGCAATACAATTTCATTGTTGCAACGATAAACTTTTATTGTTCCAAAAATCTGACTGAATCAAATGAAAAATTTTAGTAAAATAAAACTAACACATCTATAATTAAATATTAACATCTGATTCCCCAGCCCAGAGCTATCCAAACCCCCAGACCAACCCAATCGTTCTTGGTCTGTTTTTATTTTTACTTTTTTGCTGCTAAGATTTACAGAAAGGACGAAGAAGAGAACCATGCCATTATCCTCCGTCCAGTAGAAATTGAGGAAAAGAAATGTCAGCAGCGCTGCAAATCTATGAGTTTTCGCATTACCATTTGGAGCCCCTCCACGCGCAACATCTTCTCTTTCGCCTCCCCCGATTCGTAGCCCCAAGGACACAAGCAAGAGACCTACGACACATGAGAGGCGGTGAACAAGAGTGAGCACATACAACGCTAATAAACGAGTGAGCTCCTAAGCTGCTGTGACGGTGTATTTTTGTAAATAGCCCCTCTAATCCTTGAAGATACGGTTGGGTGGACGATGAAGAGCCGATCTCTATCACATGTTCCGATGTAAAAGACAACTCTAAGTATCGTTGTACATGTGAAGAGACAACTTATGTCATACAATCATTAATAATATGTATTTATTAATTAAAATACAACATGTAGAGCCTCTCCTTTATATGACTAGAGTTGTTTCATGTCTTTTTGCTTGGTACATGTGTCCAAGAAACCACAGTGGACTCTCTTTTATACATGCCCTTATGGAATGTCTCTCAAGGCTCTCAACATGTAACATGACAACATCAAACATCAGGCAACTACGGACCATAGGGGTAGTGCAACAACTAAGCTCCTTTTCATTTCCACCAAGTTGGAGTGCAAGAAATAAATTGAATATCTTTTTTATTTTGCCACTACAACATTTCACACTTTTGTGAAAGGGCCCCTAGCCTAGTGGTTAGAGCACATGAGTATCATCTAGCAGACCTTACTTTTGGAGCGTTGTCTCGCCGTAACATTACTAAGTCATTCTTCTAGGAGTAACTATGAGGTACAAAGACACGGTTTTCACCTTCGGTGAAAATAGGGCCTGTTACATAGGCAACGGCGGCGGATTCGGCCCCGCCTCCCTTCCGGCGGCTCCCGGGCAAACCGACTCGGGGGGGGGTGGCATCCGGTCTTGCGCCCCCTCCCGACGGTGGCAATGACTCCTGGCGCCGGCGTGCTCCGAGAGGAGCAAGACTTGCGCGGGCCTCCTTTCGGGTCGGCGAGCCTGGGGGCTATTTTTTGGTTCTTTTTCGGTCAAGGGTAGCGGCGGATGAAGATGTCACCCGCTGCTATCACGTGATTTCTTCTAGCGGTGCGTGATTTGCTGCCATTATTGGATTCCGATTTTTAACTGCGGAGATGTAGCGGCGGGCCGTGATACCCGTCGCTATAGCGGGTTTTGGCCCGCCGCTATAGTGGTCCTTTTTCTGTAGTGTGTTGTTGTTCTGATTCTTATGTGATGAGATACTTATTAAGAGAGTGCATACCCACACCATAAATAACTTCCGTCAAAGCAAGCTTATTGACAAAGACGAACAAGGAAGATCTTATAGGCTTATCTTCAACTCTGAAAGTCCAAGCTCTCCTTACTCTTGTGGATGAGCAGACATACTACTCTACTCACGCATTCATTACAGAAATAGGAGGCATTAGGAGCGAGCATCCAACCAAAGGTGCACTTGGGACCTTATGGAGAATATTGGTTCCAAAGAATCACTGCAAGGTGCGTCCTTCATTAACGTCCAATTGAAGTCCATTGGAAACAGATGTTCAGCTTCACTCGTATTTCTTGAAGGGGTGGCAAGTGGCATGCAGACATGACAATTCATTTGTGGTCATTAGCTTCAGTAGAAGCTTCGTTTTGTTGTCTCCTGCTACTTTGTTTATTGCATTTCCTTCATTATTTTATGTCACCACCACAAATCTACACCTGTCCTTCATTCTGCATTTCTTCTGGTAAATTTGACAGATCACAAAGGCTCCCCTGTACCAAGGCTTCATAGAGCTGAATTTTGGATGTAAATAAAGCCAAGTTCTGTACTATACACTGCGTTCCTCTTATACAAAATCTGGTTTAGAGTGTACAGTGACCGGAGTCACTAATGTTAACTTTCCTCTTCCTTAGACCTCTGTAATTGACCTTGATGCTGAAGTCTAATCATGGCGTTGGAAATAGCTCCTTGATGATATGGTTTGTTTTCGCCTTATGAAGCTTGAGTCACTGACACAAAGGGTAATAGTTGGTAAACACATTATACACCCGATAGAACGTGCAGATTCTAATGGTAAATATATTATTCATGTCATAAAAGAATGTTAAATTTGCATACATGTTTCATTACATCCATGATAAATGGTCACACTCTAGTAACACATTATGAGGTCCATTCTCTGAAAAATGTTTAGTCTTCTGTGGGGGAAAGTTGGCTTTAGGAAGCGGAGATTTAGGTTCCAGGTAGGTATGATTTTTACAAAGTTAGAACGGAATGGTGATTAGCTGATTATTGAGCAAGTTCCGTTTCTTTTTCCCCTGTACCTTAGCAACCAAAACTATGTGATGAAAATGGAAATGCTGAAATGGTTAGATGGCTACGCACTAAAAGTACAGACGTGTCCAGTTTTAATTTTCGTGCATCACAGTTGCTTCTTTATGGGGGGAAGAACTGATATATGTGGCAGCTTAGATATTTATGTATATATCGTGGTCGTGGATGACCGGCAGTACACATCACGGAGATTATCACCACATCGACAGCTACAAATCAGACAGGAGGGACGAAAGTGACAGTCCATTCTTTCTTCCACCCATTAATTAGGAGTATGCATCTGGGCAGTAGGCAAAGCGAGCAGATGACATCGGAATTTTAATTTGGTTGAGCAGGGTCTGGCTGCATCAAACTTTTAGCAAATTGGATGAATCAGCTCTGGCTTTTGGTGGACGGGGTCGCGTACTACAGATGCTGCGGCGGTGATTGGCTAGGCGGAGGAGAGATATGACGGCTGTTATTTCCTAATTGCTTCACGCCACAAGATTCTGCCAAAACTTCGTGAATGAACATGAATAATAATCAACTGCTGCATCTGGTTTCTGGTAGATACTCACTATACCACGGTTCAGTTTAAGCAACTCACAGTGGGTCGGTAAAAGCACCGTCAACGACTTACGCTTGATCGCTAAAGAGCTTTGCCGGCTTATCCAGTCGGTCGGTGTAAGCTGTGTCGGTAAAATTTTTAGCGACCAACTTTGGTCCTGCTCATGTGCATGGTGCAGGGCTGCAGCGGTGGGTGAGCGCTTCGGTTAGGTCCGTGGTGGCAGCGGGTGGGTGCTTGTGTGCGGAGAGCGGTGACGGCGGCGATTGGTGGGCACATGGGCGTGTTACGATGATGCTTAAGCATGGTGGTGGAAGAGGCTAGCGGCGGCGCGCTGGAAGAACTAAGAAGAGGAACAACGGATGCCTTGTGTTTAGGGTTGCCCATAGCTACGGGAGGCACACAGTTTAGTGGGCTCGGCCCATTAAAATTTTTTACCGACTGACACTTCAATACCCTCTGGAATATTTACCGACCCTTGTTGCAACCTTGTGTTTAGGGTTGCCCATACCTACGGGAGGCACACAGTTTAGTGGGCTCAGCCCATTAATTTTTTTACCGACCGACACTTCAATACCCTCTAGAATATTGACCCTTGTTGCAACGGTAATTATCGGGACAATTAGTGACCTATGGTGCATCGCTACACACGGAATTACCGATCAACCATCTGTGGTAGACTTTTAGCGACTTATCCTCCGTGCTTAGTATAGGTTGGTAAAAATGTACCATGGTATAGTGTCAAGTTTCCTTCACCGGAATAGGATGTGTTGGATACTAAACAAGGATCCAACGTTTTGGTTGGTGAGCAGGAGTGCAGGACACTGTACATAATAACGGGACCCTTAAACGGGAAGATTCATTTCATACTCTGAAACGAATCAGGTTTCATATTGATCCACCAAACGATCCTGCCTATGAATTCAATGATGTATCTTAATATAAGCAAGGTCCCTGAATATACTTATCAGATTCCAGCTCCTGAGATTTTGTTTATTGAAAATAGAAAGTGGTTGATTTCACAGCTTCTGCAAAAGCCAACTCAGCACCACCTGCTCCCAAGAACAGGATGGAAATGGGAACGAAAGGAATTCAAGAAGGAAGCCAAAATCTGCAGGTTCATCATCCGGTATGCTGCACTGTACCTTCCGCACCACACTCAATGGCTTTGTAACTTGCCAGCTGAGCAATCCCGATCATTTGCATGCATGAACTGCCATTCTTTATTTGGGCCCTGATTTATGACTAAGCTATAAATAATACGATATGTTCAGAGGACATATAAGTACATATTTGTTTACGGTTAAGTGAGAACTCTGTGTGAATGGGGGGACATCTGACAGCCACATAAAGTGCAGTTGACGATCATACTCCGAAACGGCAGTACAAGGGAAAATGGTGGTATCAAAAGGCAATAGCAGACTCCTTGTCTCTCAGGTTTTAAAGCGTTAGCATGTTGCATTACTATAAAAAAGCTCTATAGTGACGGACACCATTTTTGCCAGACAGAGGCGGACATTTTAAAAACCGTCACTATTTTTGGTCAAACAACAAAGACTGCTTCTAAACTACAAAAATAGTGGCAGACACCTTATGCCTGCTACTAGGAGGGAAAAGTCTGCTACTAAATTATACAAATAGTGGCAGGCCTTCTTCCGTCACTAAATCTGGGCTATCTATAAACATTGGATCAAAAATTAACTGCTCAGATTCACTCTAGCTATATTTGACCCTAACCCTAGCATATAAAAGAGACAGCCTTCCTTCCCCCTCACCAGCCGCCTCTCGCTCTCTCTCTCTCTCTCTCTCTCTCTCTCTCTCTCTCTCTCTCTCTCTCTCTCTCTCTCTCTCTCTCTCTCTCTCGATTCCTCATTTCCTCCCGCCGGCGCACCCCCGCAGGCCCCCTTGACGTCGGCCCCTCCGCATCAGGGCCCATCACCGCCAACCCCTTCTCTCTCCCGGCGGCGGCGGCGGGTCCCTCCTCGTGCGGCGACGGCGCGTCCTCCTCCCTCCCGGTGCGGCGGCCCCCTCCATCCCCGACCACGATGAGGGGCCCAGATTCAGCGAGGAGTGGATCCGTCGCTGCCTCCCTCCCCACGACACCCCCCCATCCGGCGATCTTCCTTCGGCCGGATCCGGCGGCACCTCCCTCCCGTGCCCCGACCGGTGACCTTCCTTCGGCCGGATCTGGCGGCACCTCCCTCCCGAGCCCCGGCCGGCGGCAGATCCGACAGGGTGGGAAGCCAGATTAGTTTTCTTTTATTTTTTCTGTACAAAATTTAGTGGCGGGCCATTGTTCCCGTAGTGGTGGACTTTTGTTCGCCACTGTCTGTTCATTTAGTGACGGCATTTTAAGCACAACTAATTTTTTTGCTAAATATTGACAGTCCCTCGGTAGGGTTTCATGTGTCCGCCACTAAGAGAACTTTTAGCCCGTCATTGTAGAGCATTATTCTAGTAGTGTTGATTAATACCCATTGGATGTTTTGAAAACTGTGTTCACGGGAACTAGAGATATACTGCTTTTATTCGTCTTCATTCTTTCTTTCTTATGTGCACACAATGTCGTCTTCTCAATTCAACCTCAGTCACTGCAGAACATGATATCTTAACTTATATATGGGGGAAAAACAATTCAGTTCACAGAAAGCATATAAGCATATGATGGCATATATGACTGTTTACCCAGCCTTCAAATGGTTATGAAACACATCCTGTCAATGGAAACATAAAGTTTTGTTCTGTCTGCTCATATAGGACAAAGTAAACACAAGAGGTTTGTTAAAGAGGAGGAATATGGACCTTATTCCTATGACTTAACTGTGCATTTGGCAGGAGGAAACACTTAAACAGTTGTTCTTGAAGTGTGGTTTCTTAATGATGCTGCAACTTGTGGGCATCACATATCCAAGTACCATCCAGCCACTAACAACTTTTAGTCGGTTCAAGAAGAAGCTCAAAGTTATGTTTGCCATGAAAATTATCATCATAATAACTTGGTGTATTTGGAAAATCAGAAATAAATGGATCTTTGATTATGAAGAGCATACGGTGGATAAATACAAGGCACTGTTTATCAGAGAATTCTCCTTATTGTTACATAGGGAGGAGCCGAAATACTTCCCATGTATTAGAGAATGGCTAAACTCTATTATGTAATCTTATTTTTCTTTCTTGTAAATCTTTTAACTTTTGATTACAATATGCTTTATGATTGTATATAACCTGTAGGACTTCGGTCCTCCAGTATATAAAATAAAAAAACAGTGTCGTCTGCCTGTAGCAGCTTTAAAGTTACGCACATGGAAAATGGTATTGGGTGTGGTTGGTATACATAAATAACTTACCATTGTGAGTGATCTATGTTTGCACTTGCGACATGTTGCACACTAAACGGGTGCACCGTCCTCCTGTATAAAAATGACCAAGTCGAACTTATTGGAAAGAACTAACCCATAAGAAGACACATGAATCTCTCGAACCCTCATGGTCCAACTTTTCTTACATACTCCCCCCCCCCCTCTGTGTGTGTGTGTGTGTGTGTGTGTGTGTGTGTTGTGCGTGTGTGTGTTGTGCGTGTGAGTGTGATGAGAAAAATAGAACACACACAATATATGAAAATAGGAGGCATCAGGAGCGCGATGATCGAACAATTGCAATATTTATTTGCCCGAAGATGAATTTTTGGTCCCATGATTTCTGGTACCTCTGGATAAATGTCCAAATCTAGTCCTTTATAAGCAAAATGTTCAGTTTCACATACCGTTCATGCGGGAAGATGTTGACATGCTCCACAGCTCCAGTACCTCTACATCAAACAGCTTGTTTGTGGAGTGGAGCTTACAATATGATGAATTGCTTACAAAAATAGCCAAAGCAACACTCGCATTTGGTAGACGGGAACGTGCATGAAGCACTGGTGATGATACTCCGCTAATGGAAAAAAAGAAAGAAAAAACTAGAAGTGCAAAGTTCCACCGTTACTACATGTTCTACTTTTTAACCATCCAAGCTAGACACCATCTATTTTTAGCATTTCTTTCCATTTCACTCAGACCTCTAGCGTTGTTCCTACTAATCTTTGTGTGCCACCGTCTCTCTCTCTCTCTCTCTCTCTCTCTCTCTCATTTCTGCGACCCCTGCACGCATGCTTTCCTTCACCCATTATTGCAGCAATTCCAGTGGTTCCCTCTCCCGTCCTGTATGAAAACGGAGGGCGAAGGATCGATCTGGTCAAGGAGGCTTGGCCAGAGATGGGTCTCCGCACAGGCATAGCATTGCATGTAGCCGTGCTCGCCTGCACGCTTGGCTGCACAGCCGCGGGGTTCATCTCAAGTGAGTAATCAACGTCATATTCTTGATCCCTGTCTCGAATCCTTAATCAGATTTAGTATGTGCCACTAATCTGGGATTGTTTCATGAAATATAATACATTTTCTTTCATAACATGTGTTTTAATATCTGTTTTTCATTCTCTCTTCATTTGGCACTTGATTGACCAAAATACCCTCCTGCCGGCCTTGATGCGCTCCTGCTCCGTCTGACGAACCTGCCTAGCTGGCGAGTCACCCACCAACCGGGCATGGCACAAAGGCACGTTTCTAATTAAGATGTTCCCTACAGAGATGCTACATCTCCTAGTCTCGCGGAACCTAATTGTTGGGCCTCCATTATTGTGCCACCTAGTCACGTACACGTTATCCTATTCTAATCAACATTAGTCTATTTTGCTATGGGAGCGGCTGGTCAAGATGAGACGTGCACCAACGTTAATTGGAACGTGCTAGATGGAGAGCAAACATAGATGAGGGTGAAGGAAGAAAGAAAGAGAACAGAACAGAGAGAAGGGGTTTAGACATTGGATCAGATATAAGTGAGGACAAAATTGTTCGCTCCAGTAGCAAGAAAAAAAATGAAATTGAAGAAAATAACAAAAAAGTTAATGGCTCATTTAAAAAGAAAAAATGGCTATGGTACGTTCTGCAATGCTTTCGTACTTAGTGGCAAAGTTATCAGGCTTCCGGATTTAATTAGTGGCAAGAACATAAAGGTATCGTATCCGATATCCTAAATCTAATTTGTAGTTGTTTTGCGGTGGATGCAGAGGACGCTGTGCTCGAGCATAGGCACGGCAGCACCGGCCGGAACTTGCTGCAGGCCAAGAAAGGTAACACATTTCTTGCTCTATTCTGGATCTACGCTATCGGATTTGTCTGTTCGTACAAGCGTAAACTTATTTCTCCATTTCTATTTGTTTTGTTATCCAGATTGCCCGGTGGACTTCAAGGGTGCCAACTATACGGTGGTGACAAGCAGGTGCAAGAGCCTGCTGTACCAGCGGTCCGTGTGCTGCAACGCACTCCGGGAATTTGGCAGCCCCTACGCCAAATACATCTACGACCCTAGCTCCAGCTGCGCCTCCATCATGTTCAGCTACCTCAGCATCTATGGCAAGTACCAGCCGGGGCTCTTCTCTAGCACCTGCTGTGAAGACATCAAGGAGGCCCAAGAGATGGAGCTTGGGCAAGAGGCCGCGCTTGGAGCGGCAGGCGTCTCTGCACCAGTAGTGGTAGTGATTCTCACCACCAGCCTCGCAACCTTGTTACTGATGTCCTGGTGAGGACCGGTTGTTCGTTGTGGCTGAAGAGCGTTGTAACCAATAGGAGACGAAATATGAGATAAGGAAGGGGCAGAAGAAAAATGTCTTATGTTTTCCTCCTCCCGTTTCGATCACTTCAAAACTTCAGTGAAGCGAGCTGATGACTGCTGGGCCTTTGAATTTTGCTCCAGCTCCGAGTACCGGTTGAGCATTATTACCTGGCTGCTTCAAATGTTTTTCGGTTACTAATTGGATGAAGCAAACGTTCGCGCACGGAAGCAATCGATCCTGGCAAGAGTATGATGTTCCATGGCTCCACAAGTTTCCATCGCAGAACGCGAACATACCAAACAATCAGCAAACTCGCGTTTTCCACCTTTGAGCAGGGCACCGAACATAAACTGTGAACCTGCAGATCGAACACAAATTCGTTGCATACTTATGAAACAAATATGTTTTACGTTTATGCCACCTGATGTTTTTAACTTTGGATGGCCGTGTACTGTTTAGTGTTCTCAGGTGTACTAGATGCTAGGGTTCATCTGGATTTGGTTATATCTTGCTTCGTCAGGTTTTGATCATCTTCCTGCTCCATTTTTTTTTCAAATTTCAGTGTTCAGAGTTGTGATTAATAAATCCAGAGGACGTGTGAAGTTACGCATGTTGAAAAAGAGTTGCCTGTAGTTGGTAAGTAATAATTTTCGCCATTATGGCTGTTCTAGTTGTCATTTGATCAGACTAGAGTAGTGCACACATCCATGAAACAAAAAAGTAGTGCACACTTACATGCACGCTATATAAATAACGAAATCAGTAAGCTGATAGACAAGCACTGGTGAGAAGTTATAGAACCTCTCCAGCTCTGAAGAAATAAAATGTTTTCCATACTCATTATAGAAATAGGAGGCACCGGGAGCAAGCATCGAATGAAAGAAGCATTTTGGGCCTGATGGAGAATATAGTCTCCAAGAATCAGTGTCAAGTATTGGGTCGTGGGAACATCTATCTCGAATCATTTGGAAACCGACGTTCCCTTCACAAATCTGCCATGCTGAGATCCATACTGCACATTACGTTCCTACAAATTTTTGTTTGAAGTTTATGGCATCCAGTGACCGAAGTCAGTGACATTAACCATCTTCCCATACTTAGCGCAGATGTACCTTACTAGGTAGTCAAGCGCGCTCCGCCGCGCTCATTTTTCATAAATTTGAGGGGTAAATTTAAAAAGTGCAGATGTCTAAACATAATTAGCATGAAACTGAGGGTATAAATATAATAGAAACAGAATCAAAATTTCATTCAAGATCAGGTAGTAAACTGTAAATAAGCTTGAGGTGAAGATAACTATGAATCCAGAAAAATATAGGGACTATTTTGTAAAATGGTAGCAAAATAAACCAACCTAGACCCTATCCTCTCAGCGCTGCCCCATCTGGCCCGGCCTCTCACCGGCAGATGCGCCGCCGCCGTCCCCTCTCCCCCTTCCCTCTCTCCGGCGGCGGTGCCACCCTCCCTCTCCCCTTTTCCTCTCTCGGCGGCGGCGCCTCCTCTTCTCGGTCCTCGGCAGCGCGCCTGCCCGTCTCCCCTTCCCTCTCTCCAGCGGTGGCATCGCCCTTCCCTCTCTCACGGCGGCGCTGCGCCACCCACTCCCTCTCGGGCCACCTCGGGCTATCCGGCTTCCCCGTCGTGGGCCGCAGCCGCTGGGCGTGTCCTCTCTCCCCGCGCGTCGCCGGATCCGGACGGCCAGGCCAGCGGCGGGCCGATCCACGTTGGGGGAGGAGGGACCAACCATTCGATGGGCCGCGTCGAGCTTGGTCCGCCTTGCCGCAGCGGCGGAGCACCCATGCACGGCGTCGCCCCCACGACAGGCCATGGTGCCTTGCCTCTTCGGCGGCGGCGCCCACCCCTCCCTCTCCCTTTTCCCTCTCTCGGCGGCAGCCCCTTCCTCCCCTCCTCCCCGACTCGTTGCACCCCTCCTTCCGCGACTGCGTGAGGCGGCCTGGTGGCGATGTCTCGGTGTTGGGGCCAGATCCTGGGAAGAGGAAGGACAACGCGACCATTCGACGGGCCGCGTCGGGCTACCCCGGCGTCCCCGTACAGGCCCATGGCTCACACGGGGCATCGACGCCCGGAGGACGACGTGGCCCGTGCGGACGGCCGCCACGGTGGCGAAGAAACGCGTGTCACGCGTCCACGGTGGCCACGGCGCCCAAATCGCTGAGAAGCCGAGGATTCCCCCGCTGTCAGCTTTAGACTATAGATCCACGGTGAAGACAGAGCATATGGACAGGTCTCAATTACTTTAGCCTCCTAGTCGAAAAAGCATTTGTTGTACATGCTCTTTGCTTAATATCAGAAGAAGTTTGCATCTGAGACAGGACATCAGAATTTTTATTATATCTGCCACTCATATGACTAATATGAGTGAGGTCATTTTGTGGCTAACTTGTGATGTAATTCGGAGTACTGCTACCAGTATTCTGAAATATTATGAGTTGGTCAATACACACAGCATTGACTGACATACATGTATTGATAAGTTAATATATTCGTGTAACAGCCCGAGAACTCACAATTCAAACCTCGTATTGAATTTTTCACGAATTCAAAATTTTGGAAATTTCTTGTTAATCAAACCTCAATTCTCGTGTTGTTACCCTACTCAAATCTCTTCACATAAATTGTGGGTCAAGAAATATGCAGAGATATATAAATCTATACGTATAGTCTAGCCCAAAGATATGGGCATTACCTCCGAGCGACCCACTTGATTAGCATTTACTACTTCTCCTCTCGATAGGTGTTTTACTTCCGGCTTCGAGCTGTGGTTCCAGTGGAGGTGTGCTTGGACATAAAATTTGACCCTTACAGGATTGTGTTGTTTCCTGCAAGGCCACTTATAAAATTTGACTAATAATAAAATATGATTCACATAGACTTGAGGTATAATGCTTTAGGTGCTAGCCCTTGCCTATCCTTGAAATATCCAAGCATGCATACATTGTTGCTAGGTAGTTGCGGCTTGCTGAGTACTCTATGTACTCACGGCTTTACCACTTTGTTTTTCAGCCAACTAGTAGATCAAGCTTCAACGTCAAGACTTCGTCAACCCAACTAGATTAAGGTTGAAGATGATTAAGGAGGGTTTCTCCTATACTCAAGTTGCCTCGTGGATTTGGATTCACTACGAAGACTTCCGCTACGCTCAAGTTGAAGATTTGCTTTTGTCGTCATCAACGCTTGGTGTTTCGCTTTCGCTAGTAGTCCTTGTACTCGGTTGTTGTAGATGTTATTCTCCCTATAATAATGCCTTATCTTGTATTCTTGTCATAATTTGTATTCCTTTATAGTTTTATGGTATTCAACTCGTATTGGTTGTACAAGTCATCCTCCCGGGAGTGACTATGAGGTACAAAGGCACGGTTTTCACCCTTCGGTGGGAATCGGGCTGTCACGAGTTGGTATCGGAGCCGACTCTCGCGGTTTCATGGGCGCGTGTGTTGCACGTGTGCGAGCATGGTGTGCATGGCTGGTGTGGGCCCGGAGTGGTCACACGAGCATGGCACATGCGCCGGCGAGTGGACACATGGACGTGGCCAAGAGAGAAAGTTCCTGGCTCTGGGGTTGACCGACGAGGACGTCGGTCTTCTAAGGGGTGAGCGTGTAACATCCTGGCCTAGGGCTTAATAGGATTGATAGAATACTCATGTCAACAAGTTGCAACTTCTTTTTCGGAAGCTCATCTCTAAAGAACTCTAAGGTTAAGCGTGCTTGGCCTGGAGCAATTTAGGGATGGGTGACCGACCGGGAAGTGTTTCCGGGTGTGCATGAGTGAGGACAAAATGCGCAGAAAAGACTAGTGTTGGTCCGTGGGGAAATCTTGAGGGCCTATTAAGCTGTCGGGTGTAAGCGGGCCCGGCCCGGAGTGGCGGGACGTTACAATTCGTTCAACAAAAAAGGGTAAGTTTCATACAAGCTTTGACATCCATGACATAAAAGGTCATTACTCCACCAGTCGATGTTTTAGAGCTTAGGAGGTTCCATCTCTAGATTATGTTTAGTCACAACTATTAAAAGGATTTATATTGACACTTCTCATTATATTCCACCACTAAAAAAGCCCTTCACATTTTGTCCACCACTGTAAATAGATTTGAAATGCTGGACGGTTATATGATACACCACTTTTTCTTGAACACACAGGAGAGCTATGGGGTTGGTAAATAATATTTCAACACTATGGTTCTACGTGACATCCATATATAAGCATACTGCACACCCACAACGGAACTAATTAAAGTCGTTCGCAATAGCACACGCTGGGAGCGTTGAACAACACACTTTGTACATCGATGTGGGTTGAGGTTCCTACAGTAGGATAAAAGATGGAAATGTGAAAATGTCAACAAAAATCATACTTTAAGTTCCCACAATATTGAAATCTCAACATTCATAGTTCTACTAATACCATGAATCTGCGCAAAATTTACCCCTAAAGACATAAAGATCTGAGAGGTACAAAAATGAAAATCTAGATTTTAGATGCAGTATATATACCATTGATATTGTTGAGCACATTAAAAAATGATTTGCTAGTTTTTAGTAAACAAATATTTTGCATTTGGTTCAGTAAGATTTTCAAATAATGAAAATATACTATTAGAACAATGTAACTGTACAGTTGAAATAGTTCTTAGGTCGAACACTTCCATTTTTTTTCAGAGAATATTTTCTTGCCACAAGTGGCAGGAAATTTTGAGTGGTTACATCAATATACAATAAAATAAAAAACGAATGAAGCAATAGCAGAAATTCACTCATCTGAAATCTTGACACTTAAAAAATTCCTTCTGATGCTTGATACTTCTAGCTTTAACGACTTGTAAGTTTTGCGAATTAATATCATATCCACATATGACATAATTTTGGATTTGTAATATTTGCCAATTGCCAACTTACCATATGGCTTTCTTCCAGTGGCCCATTGGATCGTGAATAACGTTGTGAGTTAGATCATGTATCGTATGTCCTGGTTGGCGGCAACTCGCTTTTGTCAGCATTGCATTTTTTATGAAGCAACAAAAAATAAATGGAAGAATTTTTATTGGCAAAAGGACATAAGACGTGCAACTGTGCAAAGATATATTCGCCACCAGCCCACTGAAGCGCCCCGGATATTTCCGGTGCTTAAACACTTTATTATACCAGTCCCTGGATCAGTTGCTGGTACAATACAGTCTTACAACAGGTGATATTACAAACCACGACCTAGCAGGGGTCGAGAGAGATACAAGATAATATAAAGACAAAGAGCAACAATTAACACAAAGTAAGACCAGAAGAGGACTTCTAGGTCTACATAAACCATAGCGGAAGCAACTAGCGGTAAACTAAACCACAGGCAGCTCGGGTGCGGACGAGACCAAGCTTATTCGTCTTCCTCACCGTCGACGTCGACGTAGTCGGGATCCTCCGCTGTAACAGCAAGCAAGAATGAGTACAGAAGTACTCAGCAAGTCGCAACCCTTGCCCTACCATCAAGGGACAGATGTATGCATTTGGCAGTAGCAAGGTAAAGGCCATCGTGTTGATTATTGCGTAAAAGCAAGTTTTACCCATGCAATGGTTCAGTTTAAAACAGTTTTAGCAAGGGATTGGTCAAGTCTTACGTTGTCGGACACCCCGTCCACGACAACCTTCGGCGAGAGGCCGGACCTATTCTCAAAACAACTCACACCTCAAGGATATAAGCACCCATCCCATGCTAGTTGAGTGACCGAACCAAAGCCATGTCCATGACCGGGGACTCGGCTATTCGAATAGATTTTGACACTCTGCAGAGGTTGTACGCTGTACCCACAATCTGAGCGCATCACAATCCACCCGCGAAGTGGACATGACGACTCACAAAGCCATTACCCATCACAGCATCATCCCGACTAATCGCCATGGGAGTTATCCAGGGGTCTTAGCCTTTAATCTAGGTCCTCGACCGGGTCGCATACGTCTGCACCACGTCCACCTGCTCCGTGGGCTCCCATTGCTTTCTCAGCCACCGGGCGATTAACGGACTAGCTGGCGGGATTTAGACTAAGCCGTGCCGCATACACGGTAGTGTCGTCGCACCGAATAAACGGCTAGGTAGGATGTCACATGCAACTCGGTCCTTACACGAGCCAGGGCAACCATCTCCACAAACATGAATCCGCCACAGAGGCGGCATCCATCTCCCATAAAACTCGATTAAGCACACCACGAGGCGACGCATAACCGTCCATAACTCATCACCATTATCACCCCAGCTCTACCCCAGTTCATTCATTCAATCGCATCTTTAGTTATCGCCCAAACCTTACTACTACAACACAACACCAAACACAGTTTCACATTTCAAATCTACATGTAAGTAGAGCATTTAGTGATACACAGTCCTAAGCATTCATCTATAACAAGGAAATCATCCATGCATAAATATTAACATACATGGATATCCTAGGTTTAACAGGGAATATATTAGGGCATGTAATGTAAGGCTCAGTAGTCTTGGTCATACTACACAAGGGTTTTGCAATCATCAGGTCATTATTTCATGCAATAAAATGGCTGCTACGGGTTATGTTTATAAAACATAGGAGCAATATGATCAAAGGGAAACGGATTGTGACTTGCCTTCGTTGACGTCCTCGGGGAGCTCTTGCTCGTACTCTCCGGCTCCTGGCTCCTGGTACTCCTCCTCCTCGTGCTCGTACTCTCCGTTCGCTACAGTACGCAAAACCGGCACACAAACAAACAAGCAACAAGCACAAATAAATACAAAAGAAATATAAGTTGAGCTCTGAAAAAGATGAAACTTATAGAAATGGATAGAGCTCGATTTTAAATGAATTTAGGAGAAAGAATCAGGTCAATCGGAGCCCGGACGATGGAGATATGAATTTTATAGTGTAGGCTATTGAATTAATCCGAAAATATAAAGGAAATGGGAATAACAGCACGTGCAAGTGCTGGGCTGCTGCTGTTTCGGTTCCAGGGAAAAGAAGAGGCCTGGTTTCCTTGTGTGGGCCGTTGCTGGCTTGGCCCAGCTTGGTGGGGATTTTTCCCAACACCCAGAACACGTGAGGGGAGATGGAAACAGAGGAGCGCTCCTGCTCCTCGTCCCTGTCCGCCATGGACGAGCTGGGAGAGCTCGAATCCGCATGGGGGAAGAGGGAGGGGGCGGCTAGGAGTTGAGGGAGATGGATCCTTGGGTCATGGCTCTTCCGTTTGAGGTGGATCTTTGGGGATTGGTTGCGGGGAACGGCGGCTGCGGCGAGCACCGACGGCGGCGGCCATGGGTGCCCGAGGAGAGCTCGGGGAGAGAGGGAGGGGGCGATTTAGCTGCACGGGGAGGTGCAGTGGGTGGCGGGGGTGCTCAACGGCAGCTCGGCCGAGGCTAGGTGGCGCCGGGGAGGGGAATCGAGCGGGCAGCGCTTCGGCCGGCCATGGAGCGAGAGAGGGAAGAACGGGGCTCACCTATAGCTCGACCTCGACGGGGTTGGGGGAGGAAGCGAGCTCCGGGAGCGCCTTTTATAGGCGGAGGAGGGAGAGGCGAAGCTTGCTGCGAACGCCGTGGCGGTGGCGCCGAGGCGACGGCGTCGCTGACCGGCGTGCAGGGGCAGCACGTGGGCGGTGGCACGCGCGCCGTGGGGATGCGACGGCTCGGGCAGAGGTGCGGTGCGGCAAGGACAGGGCGTTGCGTCGCGATGCGGCGTGGCTGCGCAGACACGGTGTAGCGGAGGTGATGGCTGCGCGCAGAGTAGGGAGAGGGAGGTAGGGGACGGGCTCCTCTCCTTTGCTCGCGTTGACGCGCGGAGGGCAGGGCGTTGTGCTCCGGTCGTCGGTCCTGTTGGATGCGACGACGGAGGCGAGAGCAGCAGCGCGGATGGTGCGGTCGACGCGACGAGAGCTAGCAGAGCGAGTGAATGTACTACGGGCAAGTGGGCATGGAGAGAGCCCGCGTGCGGCTTTGGCGCGAAGAGACAGCTCGGGCGGTGGAGTGAGTGAGGTAGGCTGGGCAGCTGGAGATTGATGGCGCGTCTAGAAGTTGGTGCGCACGCGCATGCTATAGTGCGCGAGGTAGAAGAAAAGAAAGCGGGGAAAATACAAGTCGGGTCAAGGTAGAAGAGCCGGGCTGAAAACGGCCCCAGATGAGAGATTAGAGGAGAAAGATTTTAAAAGCTTTGAAAACTTCCGATTCGAGTGTCGATTTGTATTTGAATTTTATGAGTTGATTTTCGGGCGTGACAAACCTACCCCCTTAAAGGAATCTCGTCCTCGAGATTCAAGCTCGTCCTCAAAGAGATGGGGGTACTCCTTCCTCGGAGCATCTTCTCGCTCCCAAGTAGCTTCCGACTACGTATGCCGACTCCACCGAACACGGTACGGACGAACTGTTGATCCTCCGGTCCGTCGGGTGGTTACATCCAAAATCTTAATTGGGACTTCCCGATAACGAAGATCATCTTGCAAATCCAAAGTTTCCACAGAGACATGCTCTTCCGGTATTCTCAAACACTTCTTGAGCTGGGACACATGAAAGACGTTATGAACATCCGCCAATTCGATGGTAGCTCAATCCTGTAAGCCACTGTACCAATCCTCTTCAACACTCGGTACGGTCCGATATAGCGTGGAGCTAATTTGCCTCGGACTTGGAAACGACGTGTACCTCTGATCGGAGAGACCTTAAGGTACACATAATCTCCAACTCGAAAACTTAAATCCCTTCGTCTTTTGTCCGAATAACTCTTCTGCCGGGACTGTGCTTCTTTCAACTTTTGCCTGATTTCTGCAACTTTGTCTTCTCGCCTCTTTAATAATGGAGGGTCCTGTGAGGGAGCGCTCTCCGACTTCAGACCACATAAGAGGGGTTCTGCATTTTCTGCCATACAAAACTTCAAAAGGTGACATTTTCAAGCTGGCTTGATAACTGTTGTTGTATGAGAACTCTGCATAAGCTAGACTCTTTTCCCAATCTTTTCCATAAGTCGGGGCACATGCTCTTAACATATCTTCAAGTATTTGGTTTATTCTCTCTGTCTGTCCATCCGTCTGCGGATGATAGGCAGTACTAAAGTCCAACTTAGTTCCCGGAGCAGAGTGTAAGCTTTTCCGGAACCTCGAGGTAAATTGGGTACCTCGATCCGACACAATTCTGCTTGGTACTCCATGTAGCTTCACTATGTTGTCAATGTACAACCGAGCTAGCTTGTCTCCTGCATAGTTGGTTCGTACGGGAATAAAGTGGGCGACCTTGGTGAGTCGGTCCACTATTACCCATACGAGTCATATCCCTTACGTGTCTTGGGAAAACCAACTATAAAATCCATGCCTACTTCATCCCATTTCCATACTCGGAATTGGTAACGGCTGGAGTAGTCCTGCAGGCTTACGGTGTTCTGCCTTGACTCTCCGACACACATCACATTCTGCAACAAACTTTGCTATAACTGCCTTCATCCCATTCCACCAGTATTTTTCCTTCAAGTCCAAATACATCTTAGTAGATCCTGGGTGGATGGAATAAGCTGAATTGTGAGCTTCATCCATGATTATTTGTCGGAACCTTCCTTCCTTAGGTACACAAATTCTGTCCTTGTACCATAGGGTTCCTTTATCATCCACTCTGAAATTTGGAGCTTTTTCTTCTCCGGTGTGGCTTCGGATCTTCATTAACTCTTGATCCTTGAGTTGAGCTTGTCCGATCTGTTCATCTAGTGTTGGTTGCACACTCGGACTATTGGTACGAGCTTGTGGTACTATCTGCAGGTTTAGCTCATTTATCTCAGCTAGCAACCGATCATTATGAGTCATGAGGTGATTGCAGTAGGCTTTCCTGCTTAAGGCATCTGCCACAACATTTGCTTTCCGGGATGGTAGTGTATTTCCAAATCATAATCCTTGATTAACTCTAACCATCTTCGTTGCCTCGGATTCAAGTCTGGTTGAGTGAAGATGTACTTCGAGCTCTTATGATCTGTGTAGATCTCACATTTATTCCCAATTAAGTAGTGACGCCAAATCTTGAGGGCATGCACTACTGCTGCTAATTCCAGATCATGAGTTGGATAATTCTGCTCATGAGTCTTCAATTGTCTTGATGCATATGCAACAACTTTGCCGTCTTGCATTAGGACACATCCCAAGCCTTGTCTTGATGCATCACGATAAATGACAAAATCTTTGTGGATGTCGGGTAGGACTAACACTGGTGCTTGTTGTCAATCTTCTCTTTAACTCTTGGAAGCTTCTTTCACAAGACCGGGTCCATTCAAACTTCTTTTCCTTCTTCAGAAGTTCCGTCATTGGTCTTGCTATCTTTGAAAATCCTTCAATGAATCGGCGGTAATAACCCGCTAATCCAAGAAAGCTTCTTATTTCGACACATTCCTTGGTTGCGACCATTGAGTGACTGCTTCAACTTTCTCCGGGTCTACAGACAACACCTTCTGCTGTCGGTACATGGCCAAGGAAGGCAACTTTCTCAAGCCAAAACTCACATTTACTGAACTTGGCATATAACTTGTGAGCTCCGAGCTTTTCCAAAATTACTCTCGGATGTTGTTCATGCTCTTGGGCATTCTTCGAATAGATCGGTATGTCGTCAATGAAGACAACAACAAACTTATCTAATTCTTCCATAAACACCTTGTTCATGAGATTCATGAAGTATGCGGGAGCATTGGTTAATCCGAAAGACATAGCCGTGAACTCATACTGGCCATATCCGGATACAAAAGCTGTCTTTGGTATGTCCGCTTCTCCGATCTTTAGTTGGTAATACCCGGATCTCAAGTCAATCTTGGAGAAATACTTGGCTCCTTTTAATTGGTCAAAGAGATCATCAATCCTGGGCGAGAGGGTACTTGTTCTTGATGGTTACTTCATTAAGGGATCCGTAATCCACACACATTCTCATACTTCCATCTTTCTTCTTGACAAAGAGAACCGGTGCTCCCCAAGGTGAAGAGGTGAAGAGCTAGGTCTAATATATCCTTTTTCTTGAAGTTCTCTTAACTGCTTTTTGAGTTACGCTAACTCTGCGGCCGCCATACGGTAAGGTCTCTTTGCTATTGGGGCTGTCCCGGGGATAAGGTCAATAATGAACTCAATATCCCTATCCGGCGGCATTCCAGGTAACTCATCGGGGAACACATCCGGATATTCATTTACCACTGGAACTTCTTCTAGAGTCTTGGTTTCCATAGCAAACACCATTGGTACGAGGCTTATGTCCAAGGGCTTGGCACACTACTCCGGTTCCTTCATGGTTGGTCACTGTAACTATTACTGTCCGAGCATGCTATGAAACCATCATGCTTAGCTAACCAATCCATTCCGAGGATCAAATCTATTCCCTTGGATTTTAGTACTACTCGGGTTAGCTAGGAAGGCTATCCCACATAGGGTGATCCTTAACAGTGAGCAACCCAAGTAACACTTAATGTCGGCTCCGGGTGATCGGGTCATTAAGGGGGTTTTAAGCGATACTTGTAGGTATTTTATGCTTTTCCACAAAACTTGATGATATGAAAGAGTGCGATGCTCCAGAATCAAACAATACTGTTGCAAGAATTGATTCGACAAGAAACTCACCGAGAACAACTCCGGGCGCATCCTGAGCTTCATGAACGTTGATGTGGTTCACACGGGCTCGTCCGAAGGACTGCTGCGTCTTGGCTGGCTGGTTGGAGATGTGGGTGGCCCCACGTGTAGCTCCGGACACTCTTGGTCCATTCACGGTGTTGGACTGAATGGACATAGCTGGCTTGTTCTTGAGGGGACAGTTGGCAATGAAGTGACCAACATCACCACGGTTGAAGCAAGCTTTGGGCTGATTGGTCACTTGACCACCGCTGTATCTGCTGACTCTTATTGTTGTTCGACTCTTCGAGGAAAGCTAGGCTGACGAGAGACGATGAGTCGGAGTCCTGAACTGCATTGGGGCTTGACTCTTCCGGCCCTGGAAATTGGAGTTCCTAGGCCTCCGGGATCTTTCCTGCTGTTGACGGGCTTCGTGAGCTGCGAACCTGCGCTTCTTCTCTTTGGACACTTCCATCATCCTTTCTTCGGTGAGAATGGTCTAATTCATTAGGGTGTTGAAGTCGGGATAGATGTGGGGTGTCATCCGGGTTCCTAACTCTCCGGATAAACCTTTCTTGAACTTGTTACTGCTTCTTCTTGTCGGTTGAAACTTCTTCCGGAGCATAGCGAGAAAGTTCGATGAACTTGCGGATGTACTTGATTGACGAGACATGCTTCCTTGCTTCAACTTACGGAACTCATCCGCCTTGAGTTGCATGGTACCCTCGGGAACATGGTAGCGGCGGAATTCTTCCACAAATTCTTCCCAAGTGATGGCTGCAGCATCATCGGTGGCTTCACAGTAGTTCTCCCACCAGGCTAAGGCTGTCCCGGTGAGTTGGTGGGATGCTAAGAGAACTCTGTCTCTACCTTCACAATTGATAGCATCAAGCTTCCTTTGGATGTTCCTTAACCAATCATCAGCTTCAAGTGGATCTTCCGATCCTCCAAAAGTGGGTGGCTTGATTCCGACAAACTCAGCCATCTTACTCCGGAAACCTTGCGCTTGCGGCTGACGGCGCTGGTTGTTGTTGTTGTTGTTGTTCTGCACAAGTGCTTCCAACGAGACGGGTTTGCTGCGCCATAACTTCCACTAAGGTGGTAAGTGGAGGGTTAGGCAGCTATCCATGGTTGGAGTTCTCCGCTTGCATTTCTTCATTCCGGTTCACTTCTTCTTCTCTACGATTGGCTGGTTGGCGCTGCCGGCGGTTCCGAATCCTGGCGGAGCGCTTTGGCGGCATCCGCTCGAGGATAAAAGGGGAGAGCATAAGACAAGAGAGAGAGAACTAAGGTCTTGCTTATGTTTAATTATCTTTGTTGTTAACTTTATAAAAGGGGTGCAAAGCGCAAAGGCCTTGCTGGCACACACAACAAGCAAACCAAACAAACAAGCAGCACACACGGATGTATTAAAGCAACGGGGTACAACGCTAACGGAGGGCTGCGGCGGTTACACTGCAACGACAAGGGACAACTAAACTTCGAGGGGGGGGGCACAAAAGCTTTCTTGAACTCGGACCGACGGCTTCATTCCGCAACAACTCGATCTTCATCTTGGTGGACGCTCAAGGGTCTTGGGCATCCCGGAAGGTAGCGGAATCTTCGGGGTCTTCGTCTTTCCTTGGAAGAGGTTGGGTCAAAGGGAGAGGCTCTTCTTCTTCTTCTTCTTCTTCCTCTTCATTTGCTTCGAGAGGGCGGTGGTGCGGGAAGATCTTGTGCATGCGTCTTTTGGATTCTTCTTCCAACGGAACCGATAGGATAACCATCTAGAACGAGATGTTCTCCTACTCCGGGGATATGCATGGTCCTGGAGTGGGCACGCCCAGCAAGAAAGGCGGTGCCAACTAGCCGATTGTAGCGGTCTTCTCGCTGACTTCAAGGCTTCTTCGGCGGTAACAACACGACTTTCACGCTTACGCTTCACGGGCTTTTGCTTCAGCGAGCTGGATGCTTAGGGTCCCGACCCTTGTCTCGGCTTCTTGAGCTCGGGCGATACATCCTCTCGGTCCGGCTGCCGTTACGTCATACAACTCATCTAAGGAGAGCAGATAACGAGTCACGGCAGCCACCTGTGGAGTCTCTTCCTTTTACTTCCAAGTCCTCTAGTGCTCGCATCCTTGCAAACCAAGTCGGACGGTTCCTCTCTAAGGGAGGGAAAAACCTCATTGGCAAGCTACCGATGGGTCTCTCATACATCCGGCACAAGTACCGAAGTGCTTTGCGTGCCACGGCTTGGTAGGTGTCGGCGAACCGGGACCCAACGGTAGTCACATTCCACGGCTTCATCTCCGGGTGGTCAACACCGGCTCCAATGTGAATGGTCACTTCACAACGCTCAATGTCCAACTCTTCGTACTCTCTTCCGACATACTCAGCAGGCTCCATAATTCCAAGTTTGACCAAGGCATCTTGTAGCACCTTTGGAAAGCCAGGGGTCTCCAAGCGATGGTCGGTCACATAACCATCTTCCGCCATCCGTAGGGGAGGGATTAAATAAGATATTTTCCAAAAAGAAGGGGAAAGAGCTTAAGGACTTTTGGAAAATAGTTTTGCCAAAATAATTTTCACGTCCAAGCCTAAGGTCACGTCCTACAGCCAAGCATGGCTACGATACCACTGAAGCGCCCGGATATTTCCGGTGCTTAAACACTTTATTATACCAGTCCCTGGATCAGTTGTCTGGTACAATACGGTCTTACAACAGGTGATATTACAAACCACGACCTGGCAGGGGTCGAGAGAGATACAAGATAATATAAAGACAAAGAGCAATAATTAACACAAAGTAAGACCAGAAGAGGACTTCTAGGTCTACATAAACCATAGCGGAAGCAACTAGCGGTAAACTAAACCACGGGCAGCTCGGGTGCGGACGAGACCAAGCTTATTCGTCTTCCTCACCGTCGACGTCGACGTAGTCGGATCCTCCGCTGTAACAGCAAGCAAGAATGAGTACGAAGTACTCAGCAAGTCGCAACCCTTGCCCTACCATCAAGGGACAGATGTATGCATTTGGCAGTAGCAAGGTAAAGGCCATCGTGTTGATTATTGCGTAAAAGCAAGTTTTACCCATGCAATGGTTCAGTTTAAAACAGTTTTAGCAAAAGCATCAAATTAAATATTAGGGGATTGGTCAAGTTTTACGTTGTCGGACACCCCGTCCACGACAACCTTCGGCGAGAGGCCGGACCTATTCTCAAAACAACTCACACCTCAAGGATATAAGCACCCATCCCATGCTAGTTGAGTGACCGAACCAAAGCCATGTCCATGACCGGGGACTCGGCTATTCGAATAGATTTTGACACTCTGCAGAGGTTGTACGCTGTACCCACAATCCGAGCGCATCACAATCCACCCGCGAAGTGGACATGACGACTCACAAAGCCATTACCCATCATAGCATCATCCCGACTAATCGCCATGGGAGTTATCCAGGGGTCTTAGCCTTTAATCTAGGTCCTCGACCGGGTCGCATACGTCCGCACCACGTCCACCTGCTCCGTGGGCTCCCATTGCTTTCTCAGCCACCGGGCGATTAACGGACTAGCTGGCGGGATTTAGACTAAGCCGTGCCGCATACACGGTAGTGTGGTCGCACCGAATAAACGGCTAGGTAGGATGTCACATGCAACTCGGTCCTTACACGAGCCAGGGCAACCATCTCCACAAACATGAATCCGCCACGGAGGCGGCATCCATCTCCCATAAAACTCGATTAAGCACACCACGGAGGCGACGCATAACCGTCCATAACTCATCACCATTATCACCCCAGCTCTACCCCAGTTCATTCATTCAATCTCATCTTTAGTTATCGCCCAAACCTTACTACTACAACACAACACCAAACACAGTTTCACATTTCAAGTCTACATGTAAGTAGAGCATTTAGTGATACACGAGTCCTAAGCATTCATCTATAACAAGGAAATCATCCATGCATAAATATTAACATACATGGATATCCTAGGTTTAACAGGGAATATATTAGGGCATGTAATGTAAGGCTCAGTAGTCTTGGTCATACTACACAAGGGTTTTGCAATCATCAGGTCATTATTTCATGCAATAAAATGGCTGCTACGGGTTATGTTTATAAAACATAGGAGCAATATGATCAAAGGGAAACGGATTGTGACTTGCCTTCGTTGACGTCCTCGGGGAGCTCTTGCTTGTACTCTCCGGCTCCTGGCTCCTGGTACTCCTCCTCCTCGTGCTCGTACTCTCCGTTCGCTACGGTACGCAAAACCGGCACACAAACAAACAAGCAACAAGCACAAATAAATACAAAAGAAATATAAGTTGAGCTCTGAAAAAGATGAAACTTATAGAAATGGATAGAGCTCGATTTTAAATGAATTTAGGAGAAAGAATCAGGTCAATCGGAGCCCGAACGATGGAGATATGAATTTTATAGTGTAGGCTATTGAATTAATCCGAAAATATAAAGGAAATGGGAATAACAGCACGTGCAAGTGCTGGGCTGCTGCTGTTTCGGTTCCAGGGAAAAGAAGAGGCCTGGTTTCCTTGTGTGGGCCGTTGCTGGCTTGGCCCAGCTTGGTGGGGATTTTTCCCAACACCCAGAACACGTGAGGGGAGATGGAAACAGAGGAGCGCTCCTGCTCCTCGTTCCTGTCCGCCATGGACGAGCTGGGAGAGCTCGAATCCGCATGGGGGAAGAGGGAGGGGGCGGCTAGGAGTTGAGGGAGATGGATCCTTGGGTCATGGCTCTTCCGTTTGAGGTGGATCTTTGGGGATTGGTTGCGGGGAACGGCGGCTGCGGCAGGCACCGACGGCGGCGGCCATGGGTGCCCGAGGAGAGCCCGGGGAGAGAGGGCGGGGGCGATTTAGCAGCACGGGGAGGTGCAGTGGGTGGCGGGGGTGCTCAACGGCAGCTCGACCGAGGCTAGGTGGCGCTGGGGAGGGGGAATCGAGCGGGCAGCGCTTCGGCCGGCCATGGAGCGAGAGAGGGAAGAACGGGGCTCACCTATAGCTCGACCTCGACGGGGTTGGGGAGGAAGCGAGCTCCAGGAGCGCCTTTTATAGGCGGAGGAGGGAGAGGCGAAGCTTGCTGCGAACGCCGTGGCGGTGGCGCTGAGGCGACGGCGTCGCTGACCGGCGTGCAGGGCAGCGCGTGGGCGGTGGCAGGCGCGCCGTGGGGATGCGACGGCTCGGGCAGAGGTGCAGTGCGGCAAGGACAGGGCGTTGCGTCGCGATGCGGCGTGGCTGCGCAGACACGGTGTAGCGGAGGTGATGGCTGCGCGCAGAGTAGGGAGAGGGAGGTAGGGGACGGGCTCCTCTCCTTTGCTCGCGTTGACGCGCGGAGGGCAGGGCGTTGTGCTCTGGTCGTCGGTCCTGTTGGATGCGACGACGGAGGCAGAGCAGCAGCGCGGATGGTGCGGTCGACGCGACGAGAGCTAGCAGAGCGAGTGAATGTACTACGGGCAAGTGGGCATGGAGAGAGCCCGCGTGCGGCTTTGGCGCGAAGAGACAGCTCGGGCAGTGGAGTGAGTGAGGTAGCTGGGCAGCTGGAGATTGATGGCGCGTCTAGAAGTTGGTGCGCACGCGCATGCTATAGTGCGCGAGGTAGAAGAAAAGAAGGCGGGGAAAATACAAGTCGGGTCAAGGTAGAAGAGCCGGGCTGAAAACGGCCCCAGATGAGAGATTAGAGGAGAAAGATTTTAAAAGCTTTGAAAACTTCCGATTCGAGTGTCGATTTGTATTTGAATTTTATGAGTTGATTTTCAGGGCGTGACACCCACAGTGCCATCTCCCGTTTGGGTAAGCTCTGGCCGTGTTAGAGCACTCCAGCAATCCACCTAAAGGCCTAAACAGCCCCAATCTTAAATTTCAAGAGGTTTAACAAAAAAATCCATCTCAAGCTGCCCTCCTAATTGGGCTCAAAACTAGGTGGGCTCCAAAATCCTCTCTCCAACCCACTAGAAATGTTATCCTTTTATCTCCCCCCCAACCAAAACTGCAGCTGTCAGTGGGTCCCATGTTTTTATTTTTTTCTTTTATTTTTTTCTTTTCCTCTCTTTCTCTCTATTCGTTTCTTCTCTTCCCTTCTCCCTTTTCTGCCATTACCGAACGCACGGGCCGCCCTTCGCTGCCCGGCGGCTGATGCCCTTCGCTGCCAAGCACCTGCTGCCGCGCCCAATCCTCGCCGCCCTTCGCTGCCTCCTCCATTCACGCCGGCCGCGCTGCCCTTCGCTCTCCGTTGCCCGCCGCCGTCCTTCGCTCCCTTGCGGCCGGCGGGGGCAAGCTGAAGACAACATGATGGGATGGATCCGGTCGCAGCGGTGGCAGATTCGGCCCTGCCTACCACCGCATGGTGTGGCCACGGGAGCCAACGCTGCAGTCATCACTGTCTTGTAGCTGGTGCACCTGCCCATCCTCGGCTCCGCCACCAAGATCCAATCTATGGTGGCCGCCAAGATCCCCTACTCCATGCACCGGTTCTGGCCGCCTCCCATCAGACGCTACGTCGTCTGGCCTGGTGGGTGCGTCGAGTGTCGGTCGGCGCGAGCGAGTCAGCCAGTGGCGCCGACGTCACCATCCTGGCTCTCCTGTGTGGATGTTAGGTGCGTGCTCAGCCTGGCATGGCTTGATGCGGGGCAACTGGCGGGAGCGGTAGCTACGGCGCGATTGGCTGGGCTGTCTCTATGGCGCGGTGCAGTGCGGGGCGACCGATCAGCGAGAGTGGCGCGACGACAGCTGCGGCGGGAGATGGGGAGCCGGCTACGCGTGACGTGACCTGTTGGGTGTCACGTGGCCAGCGGATGCGGTGCGGTAGGAAGGTTGCAGCGCTGTTGCGTTCGGCGGCAGAGCGCGGTGCTGGTACGGCGACACACACGACCTCGACGCCGGCTCTCATGAGGCTACTTCCGTACAGGCACTGTGCGACCCACATAAATATAGCGGAGAAATTGGAAGTTCTGTTGGAGTTGAGAGCATTTTGTTGACTCCTATATTGTACGAGCTGACTCCTAAATGGTCATTTAGAAGCCCAATTTAGGAAGGACTGCTGGAGTTGCTCTTAGCCTTACACCATGTCCCCAGCCTAAGCCCGCCATAGATATCCCTACATGCAGTGCAGTTCACTAGCTCAGCGACCTCGGAAAATTGGACCGTTATATTGCTGTCAAAGCACTTAATGATTTAATCAGCAATCCGAATCAGTTTATAGACACGTCAGGCAAGATGGATTACTCCAGCGAGAGACACCGTGTTGTTGTCTGCCACGCCGGTGCTGAGTGATTTCATACATGCATGATATTGTCTTGGACCCTTGGAATGAAAATGTTCTACAATCTAGCCATTGACATAGCACCGGAGTCTAATGGACTTTACACAGTGGTCAACCTTTTATTGAGAGAGAGAGAGAGAGAGAGAGAGAGAGAGAGAGAGAGAGAGAGAGAGATGTGT
Source organism: Chloris gayana (assembly GCA_031894775.1). NCBI lineage: Eukaryota > Viridiplantae > Streptophyta > Magnoliopsida > Poales > Poaceae > Chloris > Chloris gayana. The sequence continues at coordinate 68,289 of JAUNZO010001812.1, forward strand.
ACTTTGGATCGACGGGCCAAGGTGGCGCCTCATCTGAGAACATGTGTGGCTCTCTTGTTGCCCTTGGCTGTTGACCGACTATCTTGGAATCGGCAATGACGCAATATATATATATTCGTGCTTGATTTCTGGCTACTGGTTTGCCGTTTCATTGTATTGACTTTTTTATTTATATATACACTATTCAGAGTTGATTATAATAAAAAAAGGAGATGGAAATTACAAACCGAAAATGACTTGTTGTGGTTGATAAATAATAGTTATGGCTTTTCGGGTTTTATGGCATGCACCCTTCTATATAAATAACAAGTCAAGCGCATTGGTAACCAATGACCAAGAAGTAACAAGTTAAAGAGTTCTCTTCAACCAAGAAAGCCTAATCTTTCCTTGTTCTCTTGTCGACGACAAGGAGATAGTTGATGTTCAATAAAAAAAGGAGATAGTTGATGCGCATATTTGTTATGGAAATAGGAGGCACCGGGAGTGAGAGTCGGAAACTAACTTGTGCCCTTTCCTGATGAAAAATATTTGGTCCCAGAATTATAGTGAAGTGCGCCTGACCAGGCACCCGCTGTGGCGCTCCAGCACGTCGCCGCCGACGTCTCCCATCGTCTCATCGTGCTGGGTAGCTCAAACCGCGGTGGCCCTCTCCACGTCGTGCACCAGGTACGCCACGTATAATGTCACTGGCGCTATTAGTGCTGCCGCAAGGAACCGATCGAATATTTCAAGGGACGTACTGTGCACCAGCTGAGTCAATTCGGCTAAAATTAACCATTGTAATAGGGTCAAAGCTCTACTTTAATGACTGGATCAAGAATCCAACAATTCAGGTTAGAGACACATTCTATATATCAGGCAAGTTGGAATCATCCTGCATGTTAAACCGTATACTGTCATCTACCACTTGTCTCTAGTGATGGTGTTAGCAGTGATGCTGTCACACCGGTGTTTTTCTATCTTTCTGAGTTCTGACCCTTGGTCGAAATTCTCATACAAGCTTTTGGAGTTCAAGAGATTGCTGGCCACGGCCACTGCATCAAGGGTTGCACAATGTTCAGCCTTTTGGAAGAGAGACAAAGAGGTGACAATCACTATAACTAAAATTAACTATAGTCACAGAAGTAAAAAAACAATAGAGACGGCCAAAATGTGAACCGTGGTCACAGATGGGCCTCTATCTGTAGCCGCGGTTCATATGCCTTGACCCTTTCGACCCCACACAACACACACAACCTATCAAATCCAACAACCGGCCAAACCCTACCATTTCCCCGCCCCCAACGGCCCCTTCCATACACATTTTCTCTTTCTCCCTCCCTCCCTCCCTCCCTCCCGGGCGGTCGGCTCCCTCGGGCGCGACGGGGCGGCTCCCTCGGGCGCGGCTGCAGGTGGCACGCGCGGTGGTCCACGCTCGGGGCGGCAGGCGGCTCCCTCTGGCGCGGCGGGGCGCGTGCGGTGGTCCCCGCTCGGGGTGGCGGGCGTCTCCCTCGGGCGCGGCGGCGAACGGCTCCCTCGGGCGCGGCAGTGGACGGCTCGCGACAGCAGCGGCTCTCCCTCGGGCGCGACGGTGTCGGCTCCCTCCCTCCGTCCGGCGGCGCGGGTTAGGGGCGACCGGATCTAGCCGCCCCCATCCTCCGTCGGGCGGCGCGGGTTGGGGGTGGCCTGATCTGGCCGGCCCCCTTCTCCGACGGGTGGCGCGGGTCTCCGGCGGCCAGATCTGGCTGCCCCTCATTCTCCGTCGGGCGGTGTGGGTTGGGGGTGGCCAGATCTGGCCGGTCAACCTTCTCCGACGGGCGGCAGCTCGGCGTGCGACGCGGGTAGCGGGCGATGTGTGGGCCCACGTGGGGTCCTACATTTTTTTTGTTTTTTAGTTACCACATTAGCCACGGTTGGCCTGTGTGACGTGACTGTAGTATTTTATCAGTAGCTACGGGTCGTAGCCGCGGTTCTCATACCCGCGGCTACAGGCCCCTTTCAACCGTGGCTATAGTTCAGGTTTGTTATTGTGAATCGCCGTGGTGTACGCTTAAGCGCTTGTTGACTTTAGCTATTGACGGATCATCCTGGCATCGGCGATGTATACATGTTTGCATCGTCTGCTAGCAAGTGGTTTCTCGTTTCATCTGCTTGTCCCCATTTTAGACGCCTGAGGCGGCAATGTATGCCTGGTGGGCGTTCTGCATGCCTGCGAGGGCAGGACCAAGAAACCCCTAATTCACAAGGCTTTTTTGTACTTGTCCTAAGCAGGTCGGGCAAAAGCACATGCCGCGACGGGGTGTCCGTTCCCCAATTGTTCTTTGTGTTCGGTTCTCTAATGCAAGAAAACTAACTACTCTACCCTAATCTAGAACACGTGCATCTTGTCTATAAATAGAAGTCGAGCTTATTGGCAACCGATGACTGGGAAGTTAAAAAATGTCTTCAACCGTACAAGCCCAATCTCTCACATTATTCTGATCTCTTGGATGAGGACACATTTAGAAAGTGGTGTCCTGTGGGGTTTGGACCTGCATATGAAAATCATGGTGATAGTTCTCGTGTATCATCATAGGAATATGAGGCTTCAGGAATCCGAGATTTCAGGTTGTGGTAGTTATGATTCATAGAGATAAAAAGAAAAGGAGGTGATTGGCAGATTTTTGAACAATACCACTTCCAGCAGGATAGCCTCAGAACAAAACAAGTGATGAGAAATTCTTAGTTTTGGCCTTGCCCACTCCTTTCCTAATGAAGTAGGTCGATCAAGTGAGAAACACTGCTGTAACATGGTCGGGATAGCTCTGCTCACGCGGTGCAAATCGGACTTGCCGCGTACACCAGGTACGCGCTGCGTGGGATGCCACCGACTTGAGCAGCTCAGACGCCTGGAGCCGGCTGATGATTTCCAGGCACCTGCCGTCGATCAGCTCGGCCACCTCTGCAATCCTGCCGACAATTGTACGTTCTAGTGAAAACTGTACGTAGTAGTTTAATCAGGAATGAAGCAAAATGAAATTAGAGTTTAGAGATATATCGTCCAGCACGTTCAAATAATTTGCTCAAACTCTAATTGCCCTATATATCGGCGAAGATTTTTGGATGGGATTCCGTGTGCTTGATCAATAATAATTTATTAAAATGACTGTTCGGGTTTCCATATAACGAGGTACGACAGTAGAATAACGAAATAAAAATCTCTTCAACTCGTAAAAGTTCAATCTGCGGTGGATATGAATGAATATGAATGAATATTGATAGGAGTTGGTCTCATACATTTGTATGAATGTTTGCTTTTATACCATATTATGCAAAAGTATAGTCCATCTTGCACGAAGATGAACCATAAAAAGATCTTAATCTTGAAACTCTGCCTTCGATAGAACAGATGATACAAAGTGTAACTCTTTCGATACCGTCGACGATGAGCTACCAGCGTGTAACATTGTTGCTAATACTTACCGCTTCTGCCACTCGTCGTGAGGTGCAATAATAACAGGGGAATTTTTTTCTTTGCTTATTTTTTGGTCTATTCCTCCGCACATCGGTCTGGCTTATGGGACGTCCTATACAATGATTAATTCGTATGATGCACCAGCAAGATCAACCCACCAGACCTAACAGTGTGTTTTCGCCATGGCCCAACAACGCATAAAACAAAACCCATTAGTGCACATATTCTTTCTTTCTTTTTTTGAACTTTAATTACGAAATTAACTTCAAATAGGTTAAGACATTGGTTTTAATATTTTATAAATATCTTTTAACATTCATAAAAAAATTTAAAACTTATAACAATATTATTTAAAACTAAAATCAACATTTCGCCAAAAATGTTCATATTGAATGTAAAATGTTGACACGGTACATAACAAAGGTTCATATAGTATAGCCAAGATATTAATAAAAATTTAAATTTAAATCACAATATTAGATGAAGTATTTGTTCTAGTTTTTTTTCAATTCTTCAACATCTCTCAACATTTTTAAAAATTCATGTCAATATTTTTAAAAGTTGAGTCAACATTTTCCCCGAAAATGTTGACACCAAATATTCAGAATGTTGAAATAGTATAAATAAATCTTGACGTAGTACATCCAAATTTATAATATCAGCGCTACAAAACAAAATATTACAAAACAAATTTTGCTGGTGGTGATTCTTTTTCATGATATGGCTAAGTATTAGATTCAACAAATTACAAAAAATAATAAATTATACAAAAATTTCAGCGCTACAAAACAATGGTTAATGATAGAAAAAAGAAAAAACAGTCAAAGCTCCAAGAAAACATCAATCAAATAGTTATTTCTCACATAAAAATGTCTTATGCTTCATATCAACAATATTGAATAATATCACTAATGAAAAAGATGTTAAACTTGTCTAGAATAGAGTCATTCCTTTATTAATAATGTAGTGTTGAGAGATACACTATTTTATAGGTTAGCTTCCAACTCAAGCTCTACAAGGAACGCGGATGAAAATCCTTGATGCAACAACTATAGAGTTGAATTTCTTAATTCTATTCTGAGACACATCTCGGTGGAGAGGCAAAACTTTTCGTTTTTATTTTGTCATGGGTAGGGAGAAAACATGAGGAAAGCCAAAGGTGCAATATAAAATGTTATCACGGGTGTATAAACTTTGAGAAATTATATATTCTTTATAATTTCATGGTGGGTAATTCTTAAAACATGTGGATGGGTGTTTATTAGTTGAATTTTTTTGTAAGGGCAGCTGTGGTTACTTTGAAATATGGGAAGGAGTATTTTCGTCTAAGCTTTTATAATAGCAGCGGTAAGTAATTCATTTTCTTTTTTTTCTCTGATTAACATGGGAGTTTCTAGACCGTGGAAGTGAATGTGGTGGCTCCGCTTCTTGCTCGAATATATATACCAAAGGTCTCAGTATTGAGAAAGTACACACGCCATTTATATGCAGCTTTTGGTAAGTATGGAAATTCATTTTCATAAAAGAACAGCAAGTTTACAAAACCCCTTTCGTGTGTCCATATTAAAGCGTCACTCCAAACGTTTTTGTAGAGCACAGTAAGAGGTCCCATATATCTCCGGGTCATCTTTGGTGATCTGTGTATCCCTTTGGGGTTTGGATATCCATATGGAAAATCATGCTGATAGTTCTCGTAGATGTTAGGAAAGTGAGGCTTCGGGAATCTGAGATTTAGGCTTGTGGTAGCTTTGATTCATAGATCCAGAAACAAAAGGTAATGGTTGGCTGATCCTTGAACCATTCAGATATCTCCATCTGCAGGGAAGCCTCCAAACAAGTGACGAACTTTTCAACATTGTTATCGTGCACACTCCTTTCCTTCTGAAGTAGATCGATCAAGTGACAAAAGCCATGTGCAACCACAGCTCAGAACCTCACAGAAAAAAGGCACAGAATTGGCGTGCAACCAGAGACCCACCAATCGTCAAGAAAAAAATCGTACACAGCATGAGCACCCTGTGCTGGTGGTACCACAACCCAAGCAAGTACTACTGACTAAAAGTTAGGCATGCATGCATACATCTTTTCAAATGGATCCTCCAGATGCGAACCAAAGCAATATCGTAAAACTGGAAGATTGTTTTCAATGAACAGGTGAAAGATGAATAGGTAGGTCTGAACTCGATGGCTCTGACGAGAAGGCCTCACTTGGCGTACGACACATCAACAACCCGAAGCTCGCGACTGCCATCAACAACCCGAAGACTGGCCAAAGCTACACATTTTTCCAGACACGTCTGTGATTTGACTGCGTGCAAGTGCAGACATGTCGACATAGTATGCCACAAGGATCAAGAGACTAGTGCAGAAATACAAGTGCACATGAGTCGATGTGAACGGTTCATTTTTTGTTTGGATATGCATTAATTTTAAAGGGGAGGAACTAAAACGGTTGCGAGACAAGTCTGCGAAGCCAATATATATAGCTGGGTAAACTCAGTATAAATATCATTTAACATGCACATGGACAACACTGTCAAGACACTCTGTTCTATAAAAGTAGGGTTGTAATCTCCCTACAGGCATTATAAGCCCACTACTCCTCCAATCATCGATGTTGTAGACCACATTAAAATGTCATTTAATGTTTAGTATTCTGTATCCTAGGGGATTGGAGGAGCGTCCGGAAATTGTGGTCGGCTTGGATCGGATACTTCCAGTGTGTTAGGGAAAAGAGGCTTCAGGAATATGAGATTTAGGCTTTACGTAGCTAGTGATGGTTTACAAAATTAGAAAAGAAAGGTGATTGCATAGCTACACAAGTGCATCCAAGACACATACATCATATAGGTCTAGCCATTTCAATTTGAAGCACTCTGAGACAGCTCAATACATACAACTCCGCGATGTTAGGCAGTAATCTAAAGGGTGTCCTGAATCCCTAAATTGAATCACATTAGAAATAAATCAATGAAACCCCATCTCCAATATTGTTTCATACTTCTGTGCCTCGTCCCTGTGGCTTAGCATCCAAAACTACAAATGACCAAAGTTAAACCATCACTACAAACTGAAAGGACAACAAGCGGCTGGTGTCTGAATTTTGATTTGCACGCACATTTTAGTTTTCTTATGGAGAACAACTAAACTGTATG
>JAUNZO010001813.1:0-121290 GCA_031894775.1 Chloris gayana
TCATCTCATACAAGTCATAATATATATATCATGGTATAATACAACCAGGTTTTCAAAATACAAACATTCGTGCAGCGGAAACATAACATTATTGAAAATTAACATCCTACGGGTATTAAGCGGAAGCTTGTCTATCATACAACTCAAAAGATTTCACAAAACGTCGTGATGCACCGAGCCCTTCGTACATCACGGTCCTCTCTCATCAAGGTGTGGGAATACGTTCCCACCGAAGGGAACCTCCCTCCGGACATTGCTCCTCCTCGGGAAAGCTGCCGTACAAGTCGTGGTAACACGACTCATTCCCTGTAAGGTAACGAACAAACCTTGAGTATTCTAATACTCGGCAAGACCGACCCGTCAACATGGCACGCTAAGGCCGACGCCTAGTATGCAAAGGCTTTACGGCTGTGGGGTTTACTCCTTTGCGAAAAACAGCATTAAAGGGTGGGTCCTTACTTTCGATATTTTAGCTCCGTATTAAGTTCATTAGCCTTGAGGTTTGCAACCTATCACTATTGCAAACAAGTTTGCAAGACAAGACAATATAGATCATTTATCCTTCAACCCTCATCTTCATCTTTCGGTATTTACTACGATGTGACGAGCTAAACAAGCGGTACTCATTACTGCGAGGACAGCGATTCGAATCGATTTATACCAGCTGGCAAAACCCGACTACACGACGTATACGCATCACACCGATCGTATACGACAACTTTCCCGCTAGCACCTGACAGCAGACTAGCCATTTCCAACTCCCCGGAAGTATGGCGACGCCACGACTATCCTCGTGGTCGACCCATCTCCCTCCCGTGAGACTATCCTCTCACCGACAGTCGGCAAAGAGAGGCGGCTACGCTACATCTCTCGGGGCGATAGGGTACATCAGCTTGCTGGGCCCATGATACCAGCATGTAGTACGGTACGTTCAAACTTGTTCAACTAAGCCGACAACGGTACGGTCCTTGACCAGACACGGACGGGGCTACCACCTTGCAAGACCTCATCTCCGTCTTGCCCTTTCTCCTACGGGGCCCGTCCGGTCTCAATTTCATTAACACTCTCATCTTATCATCTTTAGTGTCATCACATAAACGCTTAAAGCCTCCATGCTTTAAGTGCCCTACCAACTACCGTTGCCACTATGAGTTAAGCTTAGCCTCTATCGAGCTACCTGTACCGAGTATAGAACAAGCGAGACGGAAACCTACCATAATGCATCTAGGGTGTCACCCAAACCCTAACACCTAATGCACAAGCATAACTGTACTATGTGATAAAATAAAATATTTAAAAACATAGGTAGGATGCACCGGGGCTTGCCTTGAGTTTGTTCGAAGTTAATCTCCTCGGCGGCTGGGTCGATTTCGAGATTCCGGCTCCGACTCGCCCTCGGGTGGAACCTCGATCACTTCGAACCTAGTCGACCAGACAACGCATCGCGAATCACGATCATGTATGCATGAATGCATATGATGAGAGGATGCAAAAGTTCATAAGTTAAGCCTTGTATTAACATAATGATTAACGTTTAATTACCTTGGTTAATTAACGAGTTAAAGATAAGTCTACTTATTAAACGAGTAATTAACAATTACTTAAGCTGATTAACGAGTGTTTAATAAGATCAACATTAATTAATGTTGTTCCCTTAATTTCTTAATTAAGGTTACTAATTACTTAAGTTGAATAATTAAGGAATTATTCTGATTTATTAAGCAATAATTAACTAATTACTTTAAGTGACTAAAGAAGAATAGATTAGGATTACATAAAATAACATTGTTTAAATTTAATTTTGGAAAAACAATAAAGTTTATTATTAATTTCGTCTGCAGTATCTCCTTTATTAATTAAAAATCATTTTTCATAATTAAACATTTTATTTACATAAAATAATAGCCCTTCCTTAATCAAAGAAAGTAATTAATTACTAATTAATAAAATAAATTACTCAAAATACATATTTTATTTCACCAATGGGTAGATCTCATTTTTCCGAGTTAAACAAAGTTGGTTTGATAATTTTCTGAATTTTATTGAATTTTCTACGAATAATTGAAGTTTGAACCAATTACGAAAATGAATAATTTGCAAAATAGAAAAAGAAAGGACTTTTGGGCCGAAACAGAGCCGGCCCATCTAGCGTCTTAGCGACTCAACGGCCCACCCCGGCCCAAGCAACCCGAGCGCGGCCCGGCTCGGCTCGGGCTCGCCCGCCATGGCGCCGAGCGGCCGGGCGACGGCGGCGGTTCGTCGGAGATGGTCCGCGAAGCTCCCAAGCTCGCCACGGACCCACTAGAACGCTCCCCGGCGTGAGGCGAACTCCCGAGCAATGACGCGCTCACATGAGCTCTACCCTAGACACGCCGGCGGCGAGGTGCGGCTCCGCCGAGCGTTCGGCGATGTCGCACGCGGCCTACTGAGCACCAAATTGCTCCCCGTTTCTTCCTACGACATCACGGGAGTGCGGGCTTTACCGGCGTCAACACGGGTGACGCGGAAGGTGGCCGGAACAGGGCCTGCAGCGAAAGCCGGAGGAGAACCGGCGGTCGGACCTAGGGGAGAAACCGGATTCCGGCCACGGTGGTTGAAATATGAACTACAAGGGGGCCTAGAGACTCTAGAGGAGTATCATGCACATGATGGAAGAAGAACGGAGGAAAAATACGCACCGGAGCAAGAGAATTTCGGGCGGCGGCCGGGCACGTCGGAAATGGCCGCTTCGGGAAAACGGCTTCGCTCGTCGAGGTTAGAGCGGCTCGTCGGGAATGGAGACCGGGCGCGGCTCCGGCGTGGGCGTGCGGCGCGGGCGGGGGTGGTGGCTTGCCGGAAAGGTGGCCGGAGGCGGCCGAGCGGGGTGGAGAACAGGGCGCGGCCCGAGCGAAAGGAAACCAAGGGAGAGGAATGGATGAGCTCGGCGGGTTTTATCCCCTTCGTACGTCGGTTGGAGTAGAGCGCCCGACGAGCTGCGTGGAGCAAGCTCTGCGTGGCACCGGGGCCGGAGGGCGCGCGGCCGGAGCTGGCCAGCGCAGCTCTGCGAGTCGGTGCGGCGGTTCGGGAGTGAGAGAAAGAAGAAAGAGAGAGTGACACGGGGGCCCTGGCCATTTTACATAAAACCCCCGGGTTTTTGACAATTTACAAAGCAGGTTTCCGGGGCTCTAAAAATTCCACAAAAATTCAGGGAGACATTTGGAATTGTTTTAAACATTTTTCCTTTTAGGTCCAGGTTGAAAATCCAAACTGGTTTTGAATTAAAATTCAAGTTTAAATTAAAAACATAAGCTTTCATTATTTCTTGTAGGTATTTTTTTAAATTAAAATAAATTGGTAGCAACTTCAGAAATTACCTATTTTTATGCTTAAACCATAGAAAATGTTAAACTCCATAATTTACTTTTATTTACTGACTTCTTTTAGAACCTTAATTTTACTTAAGTGAAGTTGTTATTTCATGTGCCTCTCTTCACAAACTTTTAAATCTTTTCTTTTCAAATGCACATGATACATGATGAAATGCGTGTTTATTTGTAGAGTTGTTACAGCCCTCCCCCTTACAGGAATCTCGTCCCGAGATTCACGGTCGAGACGACTAAGCGACGGTACTAAAGAACTCGGGGTAGTTGGATCGAAGAAATTCCTCTTGTTCCCAAGTAGCTTCGGTTTACGAGTGATTACTCCATTGGATCTTGTAGAACTTAATGGTCCGATGACGAGTCACTCTATCCTTGGTGTCGAGAACTTTCACCGGACGTTCGTCATAAGTCAAGTCCGGTCTGTAGTTGTTCCACCTCGACTGTCGGCATATCCCTGGGTGGTTTTAAACATTTCTTCGGTTGAGACACATGAAAGATGTTGTGGATGCACTGCCGGTGTGCTTGGCAATTCCAACCGGTAGGCCACGGCTCCACATCTTTCTAAGATTGAAAAAGGTCCGATGTATCGTGGTGCTAACTTTCCTTTGATTCCAAATCTTTGAACACCTTTGGTAGGGGATACTCGAAGATAGACTCGATCTCCAACCTCGAAATACCAACTCTCGACGTCTCTTGTCGGTATAACCGATCCGTCGAGACTTAGCCCTCTGGAGATTCTCGCTGGATTAGACGAACTTGTTCCTCTCGCATCCTTTACTAGGTCCGGTCCGAAGATCACTCTTTCTCCACTTTCGGACCAATTCAAGGGCGTACGACAAGCTGCGTCCATATAGAGCTTGGAATGGCGACATTCCTGCACTCTCTTGATAGCTGTTGTTGTATGAGAACTCTGCCAACGGTAAACACTTCTCCCAGTCTTTACCATAGGTCAAGACACATGCTCGAAGCATATCCTCGAGATATTGATTGATCCTTTCTGTCCGTCCATCCGTTTGAGGATGATATGCTTGAGCTTCGTATCAATTTGGTTCCCAAAGATTCTTGCAATTGTTCCCGAATCTGGAGACAAATTGTGTTCCGTGATCCGATATAATGGTCTTCGGCACTCCATGCAAACAAAGAATTCGAGCAATGTAGAGTTCCGCATACTTCTCGGCGATGTATCGAGTGTGTACCAGGTATGAAATGAGCGAGACTTCGTCAACTCTGTCCACAATGACCCAGATTGAGTCATGCTTTCGTGGACTTAGTGGTAATCCCACGATGAAATCCATGCTGATGTCTTCCCACTTCCACTCGGGAATACTTAAAGGTTGTAAGGGTCCGGCTTGCTTTAAGTGCTCCGCTTTAACCCGTCGACGGACATCACATTCATTGACATACTTGGCTATTTCTCGCTTCATACGTGTCCACCAAAATCTTTGCTTTAGGTCTTGATACATCTTGTTGGTTCCGGGATGAATAGAATACTTGGACATGTGAGCCTCATCCATGATTTTCTTGCGAAGGGACTGGTCCTTGGGTACAACCAATCGACTCCGGAACCAAATAACTCCCTCGCTATCTTCTCGGAAACACTTGATTTCGCCTTCCTTGAGTCATCTTCTTATATGTCCCATACCAACACTCCTCTGCTGAGCTGCTATCACTTCCTCACGCAAGGTAGGGATAAGAGCCAAATTTGTTAATGCTCCATACGGAATAATCCGAAGATTTGGCTCATCATTCTTGGGTGAGGGTGCTTGAATCACGAATCGAGCCATAAGGTTATTGCAATGAACCTTGCGACTTAAAGCATCGGCTACTACGTTTGCTTTGCCAGGATGATAATGAATCTCCAGCTCATAATCTTTGATTAATTCCAGCCATCTTCGTTGGCGCATATTCGAATCAGCTTGAGTGAAGATGTACTTAAGACTCTTATGATCCGTATATAGGTGTACTAAGTTACCCAAAAGGTAATGTCTCCAGCTCTTTAATGCAAGTACCACTGCTGCTAGCTCCGGATCATGGGTAGGATAGTGTTCTTCATGACGCCTTAATTGCCGAGATGCATAGGCAATCACTCGTCCTTCTTGCATTAGAACACACCCAAGTCCTGTGCCCGATGCATCACGAGTACACATCAAAAGGTTTGGTCGGATCTGGCTGAGCAAGTACTTGGAGCCGTGGTTAGCAATTTCCTCAAGGTTCGGAAAGCTTCTTCACACTCTTGACTCCATACATACTTCTTATCCTTTTCCAATAGTTTGGTCATTGGCTTGGCGATCTTCGAGAAGTTAGGAATAAACCTTCCGTAATAACCAGACCAATCCTAAGAAGCTTCGAACTTGCGAAACCGACTTCGGCGGCTTCCAATCCATTACTTCTTTAACTTTGCCGGGATCAACTGCCACTCCTTCCGCTGATATCACATGACCTAAGAACGGTACTTCCTTCAGCCAAAACTCACACTTGCTGAACTTAGCATAAAGCTGATGATCCCTTAGTCGTTGTAACACCACTCGTAAGTGATTAGCATGTTCCTCTTCGACTTAGAGTAGACCAGGATGTCGTCAATGAACACTACGACAAACTTGTCCAACTACGGCATGAATATAGAATTCATGAGGTACATGAAGTGTCTTGGGGCATTAGTCAACCCAAAAGACATCACCGGATACTCATAAAGTCCGTACACGATGGAAAAGGCGGTCTTCGGTATATCTTCGGTTCTCATTTTAATCGATGATATCCTGAGCGAAGATCTATTTTGGAGAAGACTTTAGCTCCCATCGGTTGATCAAATAAGATATCGATCCTTGGAAGAGGGTATTTGTTCTTGATAGTAACGGCATTCAAAGGCACTGTAATCCACACATAGCCTTAATGTCTCATCTTTCTTCTTTACAAACGAGTTGGGCATCCCCATGGTGATGAGCTTGGACGTATGTATCCTTTGTCCAGCAATTCCTTTAGTTGTACTTTCAATTCTGCCGACTCATTGGGTGGCATCCGATATGGCCTTCTTGATATTGGTGCGGTTCCAGTGCTGTAACTCTATCTTAAACTCTACCGCTCGGTCCGGCGGTAGTCCCGGCAAGTCGTCCGGAAAGACATCCGGATACTCACGGACTATAGGTATATCCTTCGGACTTTTACCCACAACCTTATTGACCATTGGCAGCATAGTTTGAGGGTAAGTTAAGAGCAAGCAATCTCGACCATGAACAGGAGAGTTCGGATATACGGCTCGGGATGCTATATCCAAGACCGCCTTATGGAAATCCATCCATTGCATGCCAATAATTGCGTCTAACCCTTGCCCATCCAGAATAATTAATGAAGTAGGATAAACCTTGTTACCCAACCTTAATGGCGTATTGGCAGCCTCCTCATCGGTAAGAATTTTACCCCAGGTGTCGAAATGATATGCGCACGAGCAACTTGGATGGTATGATATGATGCTTAGTAACATATGACTTGTCGATGAAATTATGCGTAGCTCCCGAATCAAATAAAACCATAGCAGGATGATCAGCGATAGAAAACATACCCGCTAGAATTTGTCCTCCTTCGGGTAGCTCCTCTGCCGTAGTAAAGTTGGCACGGCCGGTCTTCACTTGTGTATTCTTGGCTGGTGCCCTCCGTGGGTTCTGCGGCTGCCCTTGAGGTCCGGGTGCATATGGTGCCTTACGGGGATATGGGCAAGCTGCGGTAATAATGTCCCGGACGGCCACAATTAAAGCATGGCGGTCCATTCTGCTGCGGTGAGTCGACCCATCGGTCGGGGATTACGGAAACTACGTTGTCGATAGGGCGGTCGATCATCGATTCGGCCGCTGTTGCTCGTGGTTGCTTGGGGTGATTGATTACGTCGGTTGAAATTGGGACGAGAGGGGGTATGCTGATAACGCCGACTCGAGGGTGCGGTGTACACCAACCTGTACTTGGATGGTCCCCCACTTCCTTGTCCCGTAGCCGGCCTCTTCTTGTTCTTCTCCGTCCGATGAAGACGGATAGAGTCTTCTAGTGCAATAGCGTCACTCACAAAATCGGTGAAGGCTGTCGGTCTTGTTTAACACCGAGGCGAGACCGTAACTTAGTACTCATTCCCTCCTTGAACAGATTCTTCTTCTTGGCATCGGTGTCTACATGTTCGGGAGCATACTGAGCAAGACGATTAAATACCTTGGAGTAGGTATGCACATTCATATCGCCTTGCTTCGGGGATAAGAATTCCTTCCGCTTCGATTCATCAAGCCTTCGGGAATGTGATGCTCTCGGAAGGCTCTAGTGAACTCTGCCCATGTAACTTGATGCCCTGCAGGAAACATGGCTTTGTAGTTGGCCCACCAAGCTCCAGACAAACCCTTGCAACTGCTGGGAAGCGAAGAGGGTCTTCGATGATCCGTGCACGGGAACAATTCCAGTTTTGACTCAATGGTGCGAAGCCAATGATCAGCTTCCAAAGGTTCCCCCGCATCCGAGAAAGTCGGAGGGCGAACCGATAAGAAATCCGAGAAAGTCACCTCGTCTTCCGGTGCATTACGGCCTTGATGACGTTCCTGTGGAGCCGTGTTGCGAACCAATTGCTCCAATAATTCCCGCTGCTCCGCGCGAGAATCCAGGACTGCTGCAATGGCTTGAGCCGGTGTCGGGGTGGTGGTGGTGTTCCCGCCCGCGTTGAGAGCTCTCGGGCTCATCGCGCCTCCTTCTCCCAACCATTCTGTCCAAGGCAAATTTACGTTAGACATCTTCATTCCAACATAATAATGGGGAAACAGGAATACGTAGATGAGAACTCCAATCCGATGCATCAATCCCTCTTTATTAACGCTCCACCAATCCAAAAACAAACATGTTTATACATCCACGTTACAACAATTTCTATGATACACTCATGCGTGATTACATCACGCTCGTTATTTAACTAGCGTCTAAGGTACATACTAGTTTTCTTCCTTCGCCAATAACTCGCACTCTAGTACTCTTCACGAAGCTTGGAGATCACTTCCTGGCTTGCGAGCTACCCGTCTCGGATGCTGCATCCTCCGGTCGTGGAATCTCCGTGAAGTCTATGACGGAATCCACATCCATTATCTCTTCGGGATCCTCCTCCTCTTCTTCGGACTCAACCTCCATCGGAATCTCCTGCGCTACTCGGCTCACCGTCTGGAGGTTGTTGTCCTATTGCTTCATTCATGATGGCGTTGTGTGCTTGCAATAGGTCTTGTTCTAACCGAGTGATCAATGCATGAGCATTTGCCAACTGCTGATCCTTAAATTGAATCTGCTGCTCCCTATTTAGCAATTGCGCCTCCCTAATTGCTAATAACTCCTCCTTTTCCTGCAGTTGTCGCTCCGGCCGACTACACGAACATCTTCCCTTGATCCTCTTACTTCACTCACACCCGTACGTGTGCTTGTCCATCTCTGTGAAGAAGTAAGAGCATCAGCCACAAGTAGAAACTACTCCCAATATTTCAACACATTTGTTTATTCTAGCAACTGCATATTTATATATATAGATAGTAGCACTACTGCCTTCCCACTCGTTATTTTTGGTACAACTCAACCCCACTTCGCGTACACTCCCAACTGCCCCAACCTCCGCTAGTACCCTATATACATCCGACCTATGTCGGCAAAATGTGGCTACCCTCCTACATTAGTGAAAACACAACAACACTAAGCCGACGGCGCGTGGCTCATCGCCGTCCGACACAAAGTCCCAAGCTGGTGACGCGGGTGGTGGCTCGTAGTCCATCCCGGAGACCTCCTCGTCGGGTGGACCCCTGCTGCTGCTGCTGCTGCTGCTGCACCATCTGCTGCTGTAGCTGCTCGAACTCGTCGAACAGGTCGTCGTGGTCGTGAAGCAGCTCGTGGTGTGCCTCGGCCGGTCCGTTGTACTGCTGCTGTAGCTGACCCGGCTCGATCTCCCTCGCGACTAGGGTCTCCACCAAGTGGTTCCGCTGCGCTGTCACCATGTCTGCCCGTAGCTCCTGGTGGTCCCCTGCGGCGCGGGCGGCGTCTCGCTCCGCGAGTCCTCGTAGTCAGCTGTGCGTCAAAGGCGATAACCGCCTCACGGTACTCGTCTCGCGCGCGGGTCACCTCCACTATCTGCTCCTCCAGCTCGGCGATCCTAGCGTGTGACCTCCGGATCTCCCGACAGTCCACTTGACAGCGGTGCTTCCAAGCACCCAACTGCCGCTCCCGACTCCGTGTCCTCGGCTCTAAGGCGTGAAGCTGCTGCTCCGGCTCGGCGACACGGGCAGCTCGTGCCTCCTCCTCCTCCTGGGCGCGCTTCCTACCGCGAGTGACCGGCATCTGCGGGGAACATGTTTAACGAGTTAAACACTTCTTCCCACGAAGGAAAAGAACGAACGAACAGCCTATAAAGTACTACGATCTAGCTAAGTACATACCCCATAGTTATTTAGTGCAGAATTTAACATGATGCATGCTCGGAAACTAGCTATACGTACAGTAGTAAAGAAACTACGACGAATAGTTAGCACTTTCCCAAAAACCCGAACGTCGAACAGTTAATAAAAATCTAACTATTCTACATCCTTATAGGCTCTGTACTCTCTCGTCGTCTATCGTGTGAGCGTGTTAAGTTTTGAAAATAGACTTGTACTCGATGTCATTGTTGCCTCCGAACTGCTCCGATACCAGTTGTGACATCCCTTCCGGGACACCCGGGAATCGGAACGAGAGGAACACTCGTCGAAGCGAGTTACAACAGAAACATCATCTCATACAAGTCATAATATATATATCATGGTATAATACAACCAGGTTTTCAAAATACAAACATTCGTGCAGCGGAAACATAACATTATTGAAAATTAACATCCTACGGGTATTAAGCGGAAGCTTGTCTATCATACAACTCAAAAGATTTCACAAAACGTCGTGATGCACCGAGCCCTTCGTACATCACGGTCCTCTCTCATCAAGGTGTGGGAATACGTTCCCACTGAAGGGAACCTCCCTCCGGACATTGCTCCTCCTCGGGAAAGCTGCCGTACAAGTCGTGGTAACACGACTCATTCCCTGTAAGGTAACGAACAAACCTTGAGTATTCTAATACTCGGCAAGACCGACCCGTCAACATGGCACGCTAAGGCCGACGCCTAGTATGCAAAGGCTTTCGGTCTGTGGGGTTTACTCCTTTGCGAAAAACAGCATTAAAGGGTGGGTCCTTACTTTCGGTATTTTAGCTCCGTATTAAGTTCATTAGCCTTGAGGTTTGCAACCTATCACTATTGCAAACAAGTTTGCAAGACAAGACAATATAGATCATTTATCCTTCAACCCTCATCTTCATCTTTCGGTATTTACTACGATGTGACGAGCTAAACAAGCGGTACTCATTACTGCGAGGGACGAGCGATTCGAATCGATTTATACCAGCTGGCAAAACCCGACTACACGACGTATACGCATCACACCGATCGTATACGACAACTTTCCCGCTAGCACCTGACAGCAGACTAGCCATTTCCAACTCCCCGGAAGTATGGCGACGCCACGACTATCCTCGTGGTCGACCCATCTCCCTCCCGTGAGACTATCCTCTCACCGACAGTCGGCAAAGAGAGGCGGCTACGCTACATCTCCGGGGCGATAGGGTACATCAGCTTGCTCGGGCCCATGATACCAGCATGTAGTACGGTACGTTCAAACTTGTTCAACTAAGCCGACAACGGTACGGTCCTTGACCAGACACGAGACGGGGCTACCACCTTGCAAGACCTCATCTCCGTCTTGCCCTTTCTCCTACGGGGCCCGTCCGGTCTCAATTTCATTAACACTCTCATCTTATCATCTTTAGTGTCATCACATAAACGCTTAAAGCCTCCATGCTTTAAGTGCCCTACCAACTACCGTTGCCACTATGAGTTAAGCTTAGCCTCTATCGAGCTACCTGTACCAGTATAGAACAAGCGGACGGAAACCTACCATAATGCATCTAGGGTGTCACCCAAACCCTAACACCTAATGCACAAGCATAAGCTGTACTATGTGATAAAATAAAATATTTAAAAACATAGGTAGGATGCACCGGGGCTTGCCTTGAGTTTGTTCGAAGTTAATCTCCTCGGCGGTTGGGTCGATTTCGAGATTCCGGCTCCGACTCGCCCTCGGGTGGAACCTCGATCACTTCGAACCTAGTCGACCAGACAACGCATCGCGAATCACGATCATGTATGCATGAATGCATATGATGAGAGGATGCAAAAGTTCATAAGTTAAGCCTTGTATTAACATAATGATTAACGTTTAATTACCTTGGTTAATTAACGAGTTAAAGATAAGTCTACTTATTAAACGAGTAATTAACAATTACTTAAGCTGATTAACGGTGTTTAATAAGATCAACATTAATTAATGTTGTTCCCTTAATTTCTTAATTAAGGTTACTAATTACTTAAGTTGAATAATTAAGGAATTATTCTGATTTATTAAGCAATAATTAACTAATTACTTTAAGTGACTAAAGAAGAATAGATTAGGATTACATAAAATAACATTGTTTAAATTTAATTTTGGAAAAACAATAAAGTTTATTATTAATTTCGTCTGCAGTATCTCCTTTATTAATTAAAAATCATTTTTCATAATTAAACATTTTATTTACATAAAATAATAGCCCTTCCTTAATCAAAGAAAGTAATTAATTACTAATTAATAAAATAAATTACTCAAAATACATATTTTATTTCACCAATGGGTAGATCTCATTTTTCTGAGTTAAACAAAGTTGGTTTGATAATTTTCTGAATTTTATTGAATTTTCTACGAATAATTGAAGTTTGAACCAATTACGAAAATGAATAATTTGCAAAATAGAAAAAGAAAGGACTTTTGGGCCGAAACAGAGCCGGCCCATCTAGCGTCTTAGCGACTCAACGGCCCACCCGGCCCGAGCAACCCGAGCGCGGCCGGCTCGGCTCGGGCTCGCCCGCCATGGCGCCGAGGCGGCGGGCGACGGCGGCGGTTCGTCGGAGATGGTCCGCGAAGCTCCCAAGCTCGCCACGGACCCACTAGAACGCTCCCCGGCGTGAGGCGAACTCCCGAGCAATGACGCGCTCACATGAGCTCTACCCTAGACACGCCGGCGGCGAGGTGCGGCTCCGCCGAGCGTTCGGCGATGTCGCGCGCGGCCTACTGAGCACCAAATTGCTCCCCGTTTCTTCCTACGAGCATCACGGGAGTGCGGGCTTTACCGGCGTCAACACGGGTGACGCGGAAGGTGGCCGGAACAGGGCCTGCAGCGAAAGCCGGAGGAGAACCGGCGGTCGGACCTAGGGGAGAAACCGGATTCGGCCACGGTGGTTGAAATATGAACTACAAGGGGGCCTAGAGACTCTAGAGGAGTATCATGCACATGATGGAAGAAGAACGGAGGAAAAATACGCACCGGAGCAAGAGAATTTCGGGCGGCGGCCGGGCACGTCGGAAATGGCCGCTTCGGGAAAACGGCTTCGCTCGTCGAGGTTAGAGCGGCTCGTCGGGAATGGAGACCGGGCGCGGCTCCGGCGTGGGCGTGCGGCGCGGGCGGGGGTGGTGGCTTGCCGGAAAGGTGGCCGGAGGCGGCCGAGCGGGGTGGAGAACAGGGCGCGGCCCGAGCGAAAGGAAACCAAGGGAGAGGAATGGATGAGCTCGGCGGGTTTTATCCCCTTCGTACGTCGGTTGGAGTAGAGCGCCGACGGCTGCGTGGAGCAAGCTCTGCGTGGCACCGGGGCCGGAGGGCGCGCGGCCGGAGCTGGCCGGCGCAGCTCTGCGAGTCGGTGCGGCGGTTCGGGAGTGAGAGAAAGAAGAAAGAGAGAGTGACACGGGGGCCCTGGCCATTTTACATAAAACCCCCGGGTTTTTGACAATTTACAAAGCAGGTTTCCGGGGCTCTAAAAATTCCACAAAAATTCAGGGAGACATTTGGAATTGTTTTAAACATTTTTCCTTTTAGGTCCAGGTTGAAAATCCAAACTGGTTTTGAATTAAAATTCAAGTTTAAATTAAAAACATAAGCTTTCATTATTTCTTGTAGGTATTTTTTTAAATTAAAATAAATTGGTAGCAACTTCAGAAATTACCTATTTTTATGCTTAAACCATAGAAAATGTTAAACTCCATAATTTACTTTTATTTACTGACTTCTTTTAGAACCTTAATTTTACTTAAGTGAAGTTGTTATTTCATGTGCCTCTCTTCACAAACTTTTAAATCTTTTCTTTTCAAATGCACATGATACATGATGAAATGCGTGTTTATTTGTAGAGTTGTTACAGCCCTCCCCCTTACAGGAATCTCGTCCCGAGATTCACGGTCGAGACGACTAAGCGACGGTACTAAAGAACTCGGGGTAGTTGGATCGAAGAAATTCCTCTTGTTCCCAAGTAGCTTCGGTTTACGAGTGATTACTCCATTGGATCTTGTAGAACTTAATGGTCCGATGACGAGTCACTCTATCCTTGGTGTCGAGAACTTTCACCGGACGTTCGTCATAAGTCAAGTCCAGTCTGTAGCTGTTCCACCTCGAGTCGTCGGCATATCCACTGGGTGGTTTTAAACATTTCTTCGGTTGAGACACATGAAAGATGTTGTGGATGCCTGCCGGTGTGCTTGGCAATTCCAACCGGTAGGCCACGGCTCCACATCTTTCTAAGATTGAAAAAGGTCCGATGTATCGTGGTGCTAACTTTCCTTTGATTCCAAATCTTTGAACACCTTTGGTAGGGGATACTCGAAGATAGACTCGATCTCCAACCTCGAAATACCAACTCTCGACGTCTCTTGTCGGTATAAGCGATCTGTCGAGACTTAGCCCTCTGGAGATTCTCGCTGGATTAGACGAACTTGTTCCTCTCGCATCCTTTACTAGGTCTGGTCCGAAGATCACTCTTTCTCCACTTTCGGACCAATTCAAGGGCGTACGACAAGCTGCGTCCATATAGAGCTTGGAATGGCGACATTCCTGCACTCTCTTGATAGCTGTTGTTGTATGAGAACTCTGCCAACGGTAAACACTTCTCCCAGTCTTTACCATAGGTCAAGACACATGCTCGAAGCATATCCTCGAGATATTGATTGATCCTTTACTGTCTGTCCATCCGTTTGAGGATGATATGCTTGAGCTTCGTATCAATTTGGTTCCCAAAGATTCTTGCAATTGTTCCCAGAATGCGGAGACAAATTGTGTTCCGTGATCCGATATAATGGTCTTCGGCACTCCATGCAAACAAAGAATTCGAGCAATGTAGAGTTCTGCATACTTCTCGGCGATGTATCGAGTGTGTACCGGTATGAAATGAGCAGACTTCGTCAACTCTGTCCACAATGACCCAGATTGAGTCATGCTTTCGTGGACTTAGTGGTAATCCCACGATGAAATCCATGCTTGATGTCTTCCCACTTCCACTCGGGAATACTTAAAGGTTGTAAGGGTCCGGCTTGCTTTAAGTGCTCCGCTTTAACCCGTCGACGGACATCACATTCATTGACATACTTGGCTATTTCTCGCTTCATACGTGTCCACCAAAATCTTTGCTTTAGGTCTTGATACATCTTGTTGGTTCCGGGATGAATAGAATACTTGGACATGTGAGCCTCATCCATGATTTTCTTGCGAAGGGACTGGTCCTTGGGTACAACCAATCGACTCCGGAACCAAATAACTCCCTCGCTATCTTCTCGGAAACACTTGATTTCGCCTTCCTTGAGTCATCTTCTTATATGTCCCATACCAACACTCCTCTGCTTGAGCTGCTATCACTTCCTCACGCAAGGTAGGGATAAGAGCCAAATTTGTTAATGCTCCATACGGAATAATCCGAAGATTTGGCTCATCATTCTTGGGTGAGGGTGCTTGAATCACGAATCGAGCCATAAGGTTATTGCAATGAACCTTGCGACTTAAAGCATCGGCTACTACGTTTGCTTTGCCAGGATGATAATGAATCTCCAGCTCATAATCTTTGATTAATTCCAGCCATCTTCGTTGGCGCATATTCGAGATCAGCTTGAGTGAAGATGTACTTAAGACTCTTATGATCCGTATATAGGTGTACTAAGTTACCCAAAAGGTAATGTCTCCAGCTCTTTAATGCAAGTACCACTGCTGCTAGCTCCGGATCATGGGTAGGATAGTGTTCTTCATGACGCCTTAATTGCCGAGATGCATAGGCAATCACTCGTCCTTCTTGCATTAGAACACACCCAAGTCCTGTGCTCGATGCATCACGAGTACACATCAAAAGGTTTGGTCGGATCTGGTCGAGCAAGTACTTGGAGCCGTGGTTAGCAATTTCCTCAAGGTTCGGAAAGCTTCTTCACACTCTTGACTCCATACATACTTCTTATCCTTTTCCAATAGTTTGGTCATTGGCTTGGCGATCTTCGAGAAGTTAGGAATAAACCTTCCGTAATAACCAGCCAATCCTAAGAAGCTTCGAACTTGCGAAACCGACTTCGGCGGCTTCCAATCCATTACTTCTTTAACTTTGCCGGGATCAATCGCCACTCCTTCCGCTGATATCACATGACCTAAGAACGGTACTTCCTTCAGCCAAAACTCACACTTGCTGAACTTAGCATAAAGCTGATGATCCCTTAGTCGTTGTAACACCACTCGTAAGTGATTAGCATGTTCCTCTTCGACTTAGAGTAGACCAGGATGTCGTCAATGAACACTACGACAAACTTGTCCAACTCCGGCATGAATATAGAATTCATGAGGTACATGAAGTGTGCTTGGGGCATTAGTCAACCCAAAAGACATCACCGGATACTCATAAAGTCCGTACACGATGGAAAAGGCGGTCTTCGGTATATCTTCGGTTCTCATTTTAATCCGATGATATCCTGAGCGAAGATCTATTTTGGAGAAGACTTTAGCTCCCATCGGTTGATCAAATAAGATATCGATCCTTGGAAGAGGGTATTTGTTCTTGATAGTAACGGCATTCAAAGGCCTCGTAATCCACACATAGCCTTAATGTCTCATCTTTCTTCTTTACAAACGAGTTGGGCATCCCCATGGTGATGAGCTTGGACGTATGTATCCTTTGTCCAGCAATTCCTTTAGTTGTACTTTCAATTCTGCCAGCTCATTGGGTGGCATCCGATATGGCCTTCTTGATATTGGTGCGGTTCCAGTGCTGTAACTCTATCTTAAACTCTACCGCTCGGTCCGGCGGTAGTCCCGGCAAGTCGTCCGGAAAGACATCCGGATACTCACGGACTATAGGTATATCCTTCGGACTTTTACCCACAACCTTATTGACCATTGGCAGCATAGTTTGAGGGTAAGTTAAGAGCAAGCAATCTCGACCATGAACAGGAGAGTTCGGATATACGGCTCGGGATGCTATATCCAAGACCGCCTTATGGAAATCCATCCATTGCATGCCAATAATTGCGTCTAACCCTTGCCCATCCAGAATAATTAATGAAGTAGGATAAACCTTGTTACCCAACCTTAATGGCGTATTGGCAGCCTCCTCATCGGTAAGAATTTTACCCCAGGTGTCGAAATGATATGCGCACGGAGCAACTTGGATGGTATGATATGATGCTTAGTAACATATGACTTGTCGATGAAATTATGCGTAGCTCCCGAATCAAATAAAACCATAGCAGGATGATCAGCGATAGAAAACATACCCGCTAGAATTTGTCCTCCTTCGGGTAGCTCCTCTGCCGTAGTAAAGTTGGCACGGCCGATCTTCACTTGTGTATTCTTGGCTGGTGCCCTCCGTGGGTTCTGCGGCTGCCCTTGAGGTCCGGGTGCATATGGTGCCTTACGGGGATATGGGCAAGCTGCGGTAATAATGTCCTGGACGGCCACAATTAAAGCATGGCGGTCCATTCTGCTGCGGTGGCCGACCCATCGGTCGGGGATTACGGAAACTACTGTTGCTGATAGGGCGGTCGATCATCGATTCGGCCGCTGTTGCTCGTGGTTGCTTGGGGTGATTGATTACGTCGGTTGAAATTGGGACGAGAGGGGGTATGCTGATAACGCTGACTCGAGGGTGCGGTGTACACCAACCTGTACTTGGATGGTCCCCCACTTCCTTGTCCCGTAGCCGGCCTCTTCTTGTTCTTCTCCGTCCGATGAAGACGGATAGAGTCTTCTAGTGCAATAGCGTCACTCACAAAATCGGTGAAGGCTGTCGGTCTTGTTTAACACCGAGGCGAGACCGTAACTTAGTACTCATTCCCTCCTTGAACAGATTCTTCTTCTTGGCATCGGTGTCTACATGTTCGGGAGCATACCGAGCAAGACGATTAAATACCTTGGAGTAGGTATGCACATTCATATCGCCTTGCTTCGGGGATAAGAATTCCTTCCGCTTCGATTCATCAAGCCTTCGGGAATGTGATGCTCTCGGAAGGCTCTAGTGAACTCTGCCCATGTAACTTGATGCCCTGCAGGAAACATGGCTTTGTAGTTGGCCCACCAAGCTCCGACAAACCCTTGCAAGCTCGTTGGGAAGCGAAGAGGGTCTTCGATGATCCGTGCACGGGAACAATTCCAGTTTTGACTCAATGGTGCGAAGCCAATGATCAGCTTCCAAAGGTTCCCCGCATCCGAGAAAGTCGGAGGGCGAACCGATAAGAAATCCGAGAAAGTCACCCTGTCTTCCGGTGCATTACGGCCTTGATGACGTTCCTGTGGAGCCGTGTTGCGAACCAATTGCTCCAATAATTCCCGCTGCTCCGCGCGAGAATCCAGGACTGCTGCAATGGCTTGAGCCGGTGTCGGGGGTGGTGGTGGTGTTCCCGCCCGCGTTGAGAGCTCTCGGGCTCATCGCGCCTCCTTCTCCCAACCATTCTGTCCAAGGCAAATTTACGTTAGACATCTTCATTCCAACATAATAATGGGGAAACAGGAATACGTAGATGAGAACTCCAATCCGATGCATCAATCCCTCTTTATTAACGCTCCACCAATCCAAAAACAAACATGTTTATACATCCACGTTACAACAATTTCTATGATACACTCATGCGTGATTACATCACGCTCGTTATTTAACTAGCGTCTAAGGTACATACTAGTTTTCTTCCTTCGCCAATAACTCGCACTCTAGTACTCTTCACGAAGCTTGGAGATCACTTCCCGGCTTGCGGAGCTACCCGTCTCGGATGCTGCATCCTCCGGTCGTGGAATCTCCGTGAAGTCTATGACGGAATCCACATCCATTATCTCTTCGGGATCCTCCTCCTCTTCTTCGGACTCAACCTCCATCGGAATCTCCTGCGCCTACTGGCTCACCGTCCGGAGGTTGTTGTCCTATTGCTTCATTCATGATGGCGTTGTGTGCTTGCAATAGGTCTTGTTCTAACCGAGTGATCAATGCATGAGCATTTGCCAACTGCTGATCCTTAAATTGAATCTGCTGCTCCCTATTTAGCAATTGCGCCTCCCTAATTGCTAATAACTCCTCCTTTTCCTGCAGTTGTCGCTCCAGCCGACTACACGAACATCTTCCCTTGATCCTCTTACTTCACTCACACCCGTACGTGTGCTTGTCCATCTCTGTGAAGAAGTAAGAGCATCAGCCACAAGTAGAAACTACTCCCAATATTTCAACACATTTGTTTATTCTAGCAACTGCATATTTATATATATAGATAGTAGCACTACTGCCTTCCCACTGTTATTTTTGGTACAACTCAACCCCACTTCGCGTACACTCCCAACTGCCCCAACCTCCGCTAGTACCCTATATACATCCGACCTATGTCGGCAAAATGTGGCTACCCTCCTACATTAGTGAAAACACAACAACACTAAGCCGACGGCGCGTGGTCGTCGCCGTCCGACACAAAGTCCCAAGCTGGTGACGCGGGTGGTGGCTCGTAGTCCATCCCGGAGACCTCCTCGTCGGGTGGACCCTGCTGCTGCTGCTGCTGCTGCTGCACCATCTGCTGCTGTAGCTGCTCGAACTCGTCGAACAGGTCGTCGTGGTCGTGAAGCAGCTCGTGGTGTGCCTCGGCCGGTCCGTTGTACTCGCTGCTGTAGCTGACCCGGCTCGATCTCCCTCGCGACTAGGGTCTCCACCAAGTGGTTCCGCTGCGCTGTCACCATGTCCGCCCGTAGCTCCTGGTGGTCCCCTGCGGCGCGGGCGGCGTCTCGCTCCGCAGTCCTCGTAGTCAGCTGTGCGTCAAAGGCGATAACCGCCTCACGGTACTCGTCTCGCGCGCGGGTCACCTCCACTATCTGCTCCTCCAGCTCGGCGATCCTAGCGTGTGACCTCCGGATCTCCCGACGAGTCCACTTGACAGCGGTGCTTCCAAGCACCCAACTACCGCTCCCGACTCCGTGTCCTCGGCTCTAAGCTGTGAAGCTGCTGCTCCAGCTCGGCGACACGGGCAGCTCGTGCCTCCTCCTCCTCCTGGGCGCGCTTCCTACCGCGAGTGACCGGCATCTGCAGGGAACATGTTTAACGAGTTAAACACTTCTTCCCACAGAAGGAAAAGAACGAACGAACAGCCTATAAAGTACTACGATCTAGCTAAGTACATACCCCATAGTTATTTAGTGCAGAATTTAACATGATGCATGCTCGGAAACTAGCTATACGTACAGTAGTAAAGAAACTACGACGAATAGTTAGCACTTTCCCAAAAACCCGAACGTCGAACGGTTAATAAAAATCTAACTATTCTACATCCTTATAGGCTCTGTACTCTCTCGTCGTCTATCGTGTGAGCGTGTTAAGTTTTGAAAATAGACTTGTACTCGATGTACTGTTGCCTCCGAACTGCTCCGATACCAGCTGTGACATCCCTTCCGGGACACCCGGGAATCGGAACAGAGGAACACTCGTCGAAGCGAGTTACAACAGAAACATCATCTCATACAAGTCATAATATATATATCATGGTATAATACAACCAGGTTTTCAAAATACAAACATTCGTGCAGCGGAAACATAACATTATTGAAAATTAACATCCTACGGGTATCAAGCGGAAGCTTGTCTATCATACAACTCAAAAGATTTCACAAAACGTCGTGATGCACCGAGCCCTTCGTACATCACGGTCCTCTCTCATCAAGGTGTGGGAATACGTTCCCACCTGAAGGGAACCTCCCTCCGGACATTGCTCCTCCTCGGGAAAGCTGCCGTACAAGTCGTGGTAACACGACTCATTCCCCGTAAGGTAACGAACAAACCTTGAGTATTCTAATACTCGAGCAAGACTAACCCGTCAACATGGCACGCTAAGGCCGACGCCTAGTATGCAAAGGCTTTCCGGTCGTGGGGTTTACTCCTTTGCGAAAAACAGCATTAAAGGGTGGGTCCTTACTTTCGGTATTTTAGCTCCGTATTAAGTTCATTAGCCTTGAGGTTTGCAACCTATCACTATTGCAAACAAGTTTGCAAGACAAGACAATATAGATCATTTATCCTTCAACCCTCATCTTCATCTTTCGGTATTTACTACGATGTGACGAGCTAAACAAGCGGTACTCATTATCTGCGAGGGACAGCGATTCGAATCGATTTATACCAGCTGGCAAAACCCGACTACACGACGTATACGCATCACACCGATCGTATACGACAACTTTTCCCGCTAGCACCGACAGCAGACTAGCCATTTCCAACTCCCCGGAAGTATGGCGACGCCACGACTATCCTCGTGGTCGACCCATCTCCCTCCCGTGAGACTATCCTCTCACCGACAGTCGGCAAAGAGAGCCGGCTACGCTACATCTCCGGGGCGATAGGGTACATCAGCTTGCTGGGCCCATGATACCAGCATGTAGTACGGTACGTTCAAACTTGTTCAACTAAGCCGACAACGGTACGGTCCTTGACCAGACACGGACGGGGCTACCACCTTGCAAGACCTCATCTCCGTCTTGCCCTTTCTCCTACGGGGCCCGTCCGGTCTCAATTTCATTAACACTCTCATCTTATCATCTTTAGTGTCATCACATAAACGCTTAAAGCCTCCATGCTTTAAGTGCCCTACCAGCTACCGTTGCCACTATGAGTTAAGCTTAGCCTCTATCGAGCTACCTGTACCAGTATAGAACAAGCGGACGGAAACCTACCATAATGCATCTAGGGTGTCACCCAAACCCTAACACCTAATGCACAAGCATAACTCGTACTATGTGATAAAATAAAATATTTAAAAACATAGGTAGGATGCACCGGGGCTTGCCTTGAGTTTGTTCGAAGTTAATCTCCTCGGCGGTCGGGTCGATTTCGAGATTCCGGCTCCGACTCGCCCTCGGGTGGAACCTCGATCACTTCGAACCTAGTCGACCAGCAACGCATCGCGAATCACGATCATGTATGCATGAATGCATATGATGAGAGGATGCAAAAGTTCATAAGTTAAGCCTTGTATTAACATAATGATTAACGTTTAATTACCTTGGTTAATTAACGAGTTAAAGATAAGTCTACTTATTAAACGAGTAATTAACAATTACTTAAGCTGATTAACGAGTGTTTAATAAGATCAACATTAATTAATGTTGTTCCCTTAATTTCTTAATTAAGGTTACTAATTACTTAAGTTGAATAATTAAGGAATTATTCTGATTTATTAAGCAATAATTAACTAATTACTTTAAGTGACTAAAGAAGAATAGATTAGGATTACATAAAATAACATTGTTTAAATTTAATTTTGGAAAAACAATAAAGTTTATTATTAATTTCGTCTGCAGTATCTCCTTTATTAATTAAAAATCATTTTTCATAATTAAACATTTTATTTACATAAAATAATAGCCCTTCCTTAATCAAAGAAAGTAATTAATTACTAATTAATAAAATAAATTACTCAAAATACATATTTTATTTCACCAATGGGTAGATCTCATTTTTCTGAGTTAAACAAAGTTGGTTTGATAATTTTCTGAATTTTATTGAATTTTCTACGAATAATTGAAGTTTGAACCAATTACGAAAATGAATAATTTGCAAAATAGAAAAAGAAAGGACTTTTGGGCCGAAACAGAGCCGGCCCATCTAGCGTCTTAGCGACTCAACGGCCCACCCCGGCCCAAGCAACCCGAGCGCGGCCCGGCTCGGCTCGGGCTCGCCCGCCATGGCGCCGAGCGGCCGGGCGACGGCGGCGGTTCGTCGGAGATGGTCCGCGAAGCTCCCAAGCTCGCCACGGACCCACTAGAACGCTCCCGGCGTGAGGCGAACTCCCGAGCAATGACGCGCTCACATGAGCTCTACCCTAGACACGCCGGCGGCGAGGTGCGGCTCCGCCGAGCGTTCGGCGATGTCGCACGCGGCCTACTGAGCACCAAATTGCTCCTCGTTTCTTCCTACGAGCATCACGGGAGTGCGGGCTTTACCGGCGTCAACACGGGTGACGCGGAAGGTGGCCGGAACAGGGCCTGCAGCGAAAGCCGGAGGAGAACCGGCGGTCGGACCTGGGGAGAAACCGGATTCGGCCACGGTGGTTGAAATATGAACTACAAGGGGGCCTAGAGACTCTAGAGGAGTATCATGCACATGATGGAAGAAGAACGGAGGAAAAATACGCACCGGAGCAAGAGAATTTCGGGCGGCGGCCGGCACGTCGGAAATGGCCGCTTCGGGAAAACGGCTTCGCTCGTCGAGGTTAGAGCGGCTCGTCGGGAATGGAGACCGGCGCAGCTCCGGCGTGGGCGTGCGGCGCGGGCGGGGGTGGTGGCTTGCCGGAAAGGTGGCCGGAGGCGGCCGAGCGGGGTGGAGAACAGGGCGCGGCCCGAGCGAAAGGAAACCAAGGGAGAGGAATGGATGAGCTCGGCGGGTTTTATCCCCTTCGTACGTCGGTTGGAGTAGATCGCCGACGAGCTGCGTGGAGCAAGCTCTGCGTGGCACCGGGGCCGGAGGGCGCGCGGCCGGAGCTGGCCAGCGCAGCTCTGCGAGTCGGTGCGGCGGTTCGGGAATGAGAGAAAGAAGAAAGAGAGAGTGACACAGGGGGCCCCGGCCATTTTACATAAAACCCCCGGGTTTTTAACAATTTACAAAGCAGGTTTCCGGGGCTCTAAAAATTCCACAAAAATTCAGGGAGACATTTGGAATTGTTTTAAACATTTTTCCTTTTAGGTCCAGGTTGAAAATCCAAACTGGTTTTGAATTAAAATTCAAGTTTAAATTAAAAACATAAGCTTTCATTATTTCTTGTAGGTATTTTTTTAAATTAAAATAAATTGGTAGCAACTTCAGAAATTACCTATTTTTATGCTTAAACCATAGAAAATGTTAAACTCCATAATTTACTTTTATTTACTGACTTCTTTTAGAACCTTAATTTTACTTAAGTGAAGTTGTTATTTCATGTGCCTCTCTTCACAAACTTTTAAATCTTTTCTTTTCAAATGCACATGATACATGATGAAATGCGTGTTTATTTGTAGAGTTGTTACACACTCGCTTCTCCGCTCTGCTAGCCCATCCGGTGTGCGCGACCCGCCCTTGTGGCACGTGGCCCGTGTGGCACGCGACCCGGTTCGACCTGGCCTAAGAGGTGGTTGGTTAGGGTAGAAACCCTAACTGTCCTTTCCAACAGACACATGAGGTCGTCGCTAGCACCCGTCGTCCGGCCGCTGTCGGCAACCCGCCAACCAACGTGCGTCGCCACGAGCCCGACACGAAGCACCATCTAGCACACGACCATCTCCATCTTGCCGGATCCGGCGGTGTCTCCACGAGCAAGCATCAATGCCACTTGGACCAAGGCCTTAGCGGCATCGAGTCGGTTCGATGACCGGCGGTCCCTGTTGACGGTCGTTACGGACCAATTTCGACCGTCAATTAGTCAAATAAATGAGAAGGACTAGGCATGTCTTACACGCATTTTACTTAGAAATAACCTAGTTCCACTTGTACCTCTAGATTTTTAGTGTGCGGGTGGATAATGATGAATTCCGGGCCCCGAGGCGACAAATCAACACTTTTACAAAACTTCCATTTCGCCGCGGGAATCAACTCCAAGATAAAAGGCCAATGACCACGAAATCCAACACAAAGAAGGCCACAAGCACCTGGATCAAAGACCAACATCCGGTGGGGGAGCCAACTGCCAAAGCCCAGCCCGGGAGGGGCCGGGACCGGTTCGGCCGAACCCACCGGGGTGGTTCGGCCGAACCGGTATGGTGGCCCCCCGGCCCACTTTTCTCCGGCGGTTTGCCCACCGCCTCCGGAGGTCGGTTCCACGCGCATTAAATACCACCGACCTACGAAACCGCCTCCGGGAGCCGACCTTTCAAGCCTATATAAGGAGGGGTACCCCCCTCCTTAACACACACACAACAACACAAGGATCATTCTCTCCCCACACTAGAAGTTTAGAGGCTTTCTAGGTAGTGCTAGGCTTAGTAGTGGGCTGCCTCATTGCTCCCAAGGTCTTGTGGAGAATTGGGTATAGCTCTTGTATCCTCTCTTTGTAAGACTTGATCTTTTATATATGGAATACTTTCGTTTATATCCTTGTCATGAGCTTGACGGAGTAGTCATGATCTTGCTTGATCGTTCATCGTTCGTTCATATGAGTTCATCGTTCGTTCTTCGTTCTTCATTAATAGAAGATGAACACATATCGAATGTTCTTCGTTCGTTCATACTTGATCATCGATTACTCTTGATCTTACTTGGTTGATTGCCGTTCGTCGCTCATTCTTGAGCGACGAACGCCTTTGCATGACTTAGTGCTAGCTTTGATCCTTTCGTCGGCTTATGCTAGTTAGACTAGTGTTCTTATGAATAGGCTTCGGGTTCATCGTCCCGCAAGGGTGCTCTAGATTTACCACCATGTCGATCCGTAGGGTTGGGGTGCCTCGAGGGATCTAGAGTTGTGGTTAGTGACGCCGGCATGGTGCTTGGGGTTATCTACCCACCTTTGAATGTGCTTCGTGTCCCACGGTTTGTAGAGGTAGGTGACAAGAAGTGACAGCCTTGTCATCCAAAGTAATCCTCCACGTTCGGGCATGGCATAGGAGTCTAAAAGGCCGGAGTCGCGAGGCGGACCTCGCGTAAGACGGATCTCCCGATGATGCCTAGGCATTAGACGCTTGCTTGCGCTTGCATGATCTTGGATGTTAGGTAGAAGCTGCGCACTCATATGAATGTTGTATCATTAGGAGTAGTGGTCTGCTAGTCTAGTTTAGCTTTCTCTAGGATTGCCTCTATCCCTTTCATTAGAGAATGCATTGCCTTGGTGTGTGTCACACTATCCTCAATTTATTGCTCCTAACCCCTGCATTGGAATGTGATTACTTCATCACTCTTTTGTAACACCATGAGCATAAGTACTCTTATCAACCATGTCTTCCTTTGGGAAAATATAAATACGATACCCTTGAATACTCTCGGGTGAAATGCTACAACGGGTTATCCGTCCGCTTGCGGATATTCATGACCCACCTTATAATACATATCTAGTACTTGTACTTGGATGTGGATTATTTGGTTAAATAGTGCAAGTGACTTAAACCCTTGGCTCTCCCGCGGTCACGTGTTTCTTTCCGCGTGACCTTAAGAGATGCCAACAAGCATTTACGGCGCCGTTGCCGGGGAAGACATTGGTTAATAAGAATACAATGAATGTTCATGATTACACTTGATGATGATTTAATCATTACCTTTGCGAGCTAACCTTGATCTGTTTTCTCTTCAATGTGAAAACGAGGATAGTGCATGCGTGGATTCAACTTGCCGAAAAACTTCGTTGATAATCCCGAGTCTCTTGCGAGAAAGACTCGACCTCGCGTCGTTGTCTCTCCTCAAGAACCCACGACAAGCGAGCCCGCATCTTCCGCACCATCAACCTCAACACTCATGGCTGAAAGGACCCTTCGTGACTACTCTGCGCCCTCCGTCGCCAATGTGCCCATTGGGCCCAACGTCGACGGCTGGTGCCGCAGGACTTGACATCAAGTCCAGCCTCATCACTATGGTGCAAGCCATTCCCTTTTGTGGAAAGGCCTCCGAGGACGCCAACTCTCATCTCCAACGGTTCCTGGAGATATGCAACACATCGGCCACGGCCGGAGTCAACCAAGATGCTATCGGACTTCGCTGTTTCCCCTATCCCTCCTTGGGAAGGCGAAACGGTGGTTTTATGCCAATCGTGCAAGCATTGACACTTGGGACAAATGTTCCACGGCGTTCCTCGCCAAGTTTTCCCGATGGGTAAAACCAATGCCCTTCGTGGAAGAATTGCAAGTTTCCAGCAAGCGACAAATGAATCCATGCCCGAGGCATGAGAAAGGCTTCAAGAATACATTACGGCCTGCCCTCACCATGGGATGGAGGAATGGCTCATTCTTCAACACTTCTACAACGGGTTGACACCAACAACCCGTGGACATATGGATGCCGCTGCTTGGAGGAGCCTTCTTCTCCAAAACCGTTGCCCAAGCAAAAGAACTCATAGAGAAGATGGTCTCCAATCAAGGGTGGAGCGATGATCGACTCCAAACACGCTCAAGAGGCGTACACCCTGTCAAGGAGGTGGACATGCTTGTCCGCCAAGGTTGACCTCCTCATAAAACGCTTGGATGAACACAACGCAAATGGTGGTGTTCATGCATTGGACTCACACATGACGTGTGAGGAATGCGGGAACACCGGCCACATGGGGAAGGATTGCCCCCATACCCATGAAGAAGCATTCTACATGAACAACAACAACGGGTATCGTCCAAACGGAGGACAAGGGTACAACCAAAACCGACCATCATATCAAGGAGGTAACAATTTTTACGGCTTTAACAATAATCAGCCTTCCTTGAAAGATTTGGTTTATGGCCAAGCTAAAATCAACGAATCTATCAACAAAAAGCTTGCTGCCAACGACAAAGTCTTAGAAAACATAATCTGCACAAATAGAAGGCTTCTCCTCTGCTTTCAAAAATCAGGCTGAGCTTTAATAAAATGATTGAAACCCAAGTTGCTCAGCTAGCTGCTCTTATTCCTGGTTCTAATTCGGGAAGATCCGGGGCAACCCGAGTCTTCTTTGGAAAATGTTAATGCGGTTACCACGAGGGAGGAAAATCCACTCGGGATCCGCCATATCCTAACCATGCAGCAAAGAAGAACGAGGAACGAACCGGAGGAGGAAAGCCCTTCTACTACCAAAGAAAAAGAAGAAGAACCAGAAGCCAAGTGACGGGAAGAATGGAATTGAATTTCAAGACACAAGCTTCTTGCCATTCCCTCACGAAACGAGGAAGCCAAAGGAGGATGAACAATTTGCTCGATTCGTCGAGACCATCCGAAGGATTCATGTCAACGTGCCATTGTTGGACATGGTGCAGGTGCCCACGTATGCACGTTACCTTAAAGACATCCTCAACAACAAGAGACCATTACCCAACGAGGAAATGGTCAAGCTCACGAGAGGAGTGTAGCGCAGCTATACTCAATCGGCTTCGAGAAAGAAGAAGGACCCTGGCTGCCCCACAATATCATGTTCCATTGGGGCACACCACTTCGACCAAGCCTTATGTGATCTTGGGGCAAGCGTCGGCGTGATGCCCAAAGAAGTCTTTGATCGTTTGAGCTACACAACCTTGACTCCTACACCAATGAGGTTGCAATTGGCGGACTCTTCGGTCCGCTACCCCGCGGGAATAGCCGAAGACGTGCCGGTAAAAATTCGAGGCAACTTCATACCGGTGGACTTTGTGGTGCTTGAGATGGATATTGACAAGAACACGCCCCTCATTTTGGGACGTCCCTTCCTCGGTACCGCAAACGCCCAAATTGATGTTGGGAATGGAGAAATCCGATTCCACATCAATGGGAAGGAGGAAAAGTTTGAGTTTCAACCAAGAAAAGAACAATGCTCAATGATCAAGATCAAGTATGGGCCAAATCCCTCAAACATCCGTGAAGTTGAAGTGACACCAAGAAAGACGGATAGTCTCGTCGCCTTTTGGAAGCAACTTGACAAAATTGAGAATCCGTCATGGTACCAACCCAAGAAGCACTGCAACAGCAAGGCCGGGATTATGGGCCAAGAAGCCGGTCCTTCAAGACACAAAGCCACCTACATCAACAAAGACCAACCAAGTGTGGCAAGTGAAGAAGGTGCAGCCATCTTCATCCTCCTCTCCGGGGAAAGGGCACTGCACCACAAGGATGAAAAGAAATGGAGAAGTCCTCGCTCGCCGGACTTAAAATGGCGAAGCCACTGGCCAACGAGGATAAATCGGCATTATCTTTCGATTTCTTTTTGATTTTGTTTTCCACCACATGCATTTAAAAAAATATATATATAATAATAATAATAATAATAATAAAAACCTCCCTGCATACTCTATTTTATCACAAGAAAATTTTCATTTCATTTATTTGGATTTTCC
Source organism: Chloris gayana (assembly GCA_031894775.1). Taxonomy (NCBI): domain Eukaryota; kingdom Viridiplantae; phylum Streptophyta; class Magnoliopsida; order Poales; family Poaceae; genus Chloris; species Chloris gayana. Next base: position 28,717 of record JAUNZO010001813.1, read on the forward strand.
GCTGAGCATATTCGATTTTTTTCACTCGCCATGCATATAAAATTTGAAAACCAAAATCCTTTTACGTCCAAATTTTCCTACTTTTGTTTGAAACTTTTGGACAACCCTTGTATCCTTATACAAAACCCAAAAACAATTTTGCATGTTGGAATTTTCTCCAACACTTTTTCTCGAGATTTGATTTTTCGAATAAAGTTGAATTTGAGGCAACTTTCTTTGGATTTCTTATTGAGCAAATATTTACGAGGAATATCCGGACGTAGCAACCATGGTCAATGATCATTTGGCCGTTGGGGGCTATGGGCCAAAAGGGGGAGCAAGAGGGACCCACAGCAGGCCGGCCGAACCCACCTCCTTGGTTCGGCCGAGACTGCTATGACCGTTGCTCGGTCTGTCTTTTTTTCCAACGGTCATATGCCCCTTCTAACGTTCAAAAACGGCTACTTCGTGAGCTATAAGTAGAGGTGGCCGGGCCAGAACTCTCTCCCCCTCTCACACTATCATTTCCACTCCTCACTCACTTCATTCTCATTGCTCTCAAGTTTTCCATTGCCCTCACTTGCTCATTGCCTAAAAGTTCTGCAGAAATCTTTTGTTCTTGGTGTGCTTTCTAGTTTTTGGTTTGATTTGTTTTTGTTTGGTTTTCTCGAGTTGCGATTTCTTGCTCACATGAACAACCGACGGTGTCGCCAATTTGATTTTCCCTCACATAACCCGTTCGGAGTTGTTGTTCTTGTGTTCTTGCTCTCTTTGTGTGCAGCCATGACCGGTGCCAAGAAGCTGTTCGGGTCGATCAAGAGGTCCTTGAGCTCACGCTCAAGTTCAAGCTCTTCACGTCGAAGCACCCGCGCACGCCCCGTAGTCGAGTCACCGCCAAGTTCACCACCACAAGTCGAGGAAGAAGGGCAAGAGGGCAACATCGAGCATCGTCTCCTCACCGACACCGACCTCGACTTAGTGGGCGAGTACGAGACGCACACCTACACGCTTCTCCAACACCGCCTCTTTGCTCCTACGCGAGCATTTGACACGGAGCTGCTGCACAAAATAGGTATGGATGCTGAATTTGCTCAAGTATTTAAAGCCTTAGGGTGGACAGATTTTGCTAGTGTAGATGAGCCGGGTTCCCGCTTGCTTACACTTCAGTTTTTATGCACCCTACGAACGGTAGATGAAGGAATTTCTTTTCGGTTTTTCCGTGAATCCTACCGTTTGACTTGGAAAGAACTTAGCACTCTTCTTGGCTTTAATACTCGCTGCAATACCGACTTGGATGGTGCCCTTCCTCAGTTTTCAAAGCATGCTTTTTGGGAGAGGATTACGGGTCTTCCTAGTTGCGTGCGACCTAGAGCTAATCACATCCATCATCCTACCTTGCGTTTTATGCACATGTGGATTGCTATCACTCTTTTTCCAAGGAGTGATATTCGGAGTGTGCTTGCGAGGATGAGCTAAAGATTCTTTTTGCTGCGGTTGATAAGATTAAGATTGCTCCCGTGAAAGCCATGATTCGCCAATGGATAGAAAATCTTGGGACGATAGGACCAATTGAATGTACCTCTTTAGTGACACGAATTGCCATGCGGGTGGGAGCTTTACATGATGCTAATGTTGAATACCTTGCTACACCTCGCTCTCTTATAAATAAAGATTATCTTATTCATGGTCACTCTCTTAAGAATGGTCCGAACGATTCCCTCATATATTATTTTGTGGGATATACAAACGAGTTTCGGTTACCTAACCCGGACCTTCGTTTGTATACTCTCAAAAATCTAACCATTGAGCTCCAAGAAGCGGAGCGGTCTCGCAGGAGTGTATCTTCTCGCAGGGGGCGCACAGATCGGAACAGCCATCTACCTCCGAGATGCCCACACCGCAGCCCACGGCTCATGGCGGGCCGGGGTACAGCCACCCCGGGCTTTCTCCCGGTGGGTACCCAGCCCCGCCACCTCACATGGCCGGGGGATCGGCGTGGCAAACTCCGGGATATGGCCCGGGGCTGTTTTCTCCACAACAACAATGGGAGGAACACTCCACCGACTCCGGATCAGCCCAAGGCTACAACTTTGAGCAGGAGATGAACAACCTCTCCTCACAAATGGGAAGACTCCAAACCACGGCGGAAGACACCGAGTATGCGCTCAACCAACACATCTTGCAAACTCGTCAATGGCAAGAGCGCACCGACACCCAGCTCACCACCCTCACCAACATGACGGAGCAACAACGAGCCGATCTTTTGGCTTACTTCCGTCACATGGGGTTCATTCCACCAAACCCATGAGCAAGAACAAGCTTGGGGGGGCAGCACTCCTCGCTAAGGTATCATGTATCGCAACTTGTATCCTTTATTGTCTCCTGTTTTTGCTTGTTCTTGCCTCTCATATGAAAAACAAAATAAAAATGATAAAACTAAAAAGAACAAAAAGAAGTAGCTTAGTTTCCTTTTATGCGCTGCAAGTATGTTGCTAGTCTTTCTATGTTGAGATGATGAATAGTTGCTCTGTTTTATTTCTCTCATGTGCCTAGTTTATAATTTAGAACTCTCCTAGTTTTGAGTTTGTTGGCTAGCAAAACTTGCTTAGAACCTGAAACTTGTGGGCTGCACATGCTTGAGCTGCACCTAAGTTGTTGTGAGATGATGATATGGTAAAAAGAGCTGCTATGATCTTGTCCTAAGTTGAACTTGAAATCTCCGGAATTTTGTTCCCAAAAATTGCAAAATCTATAAGTTCCCAAGTGATGATAAATTCCTACCAAAGCCATATGCAAATTTCCTTTGAAAACCTTACTCATTTGCTACTTGTTACTTCATTGAGCTTTATCAAAATTGTGTGACCCTAGTGAGATGCTTTTCATACTCTCATGATCAAGATCACGTACACATTCCACCTCATATGCTACACTTCTACACCGGAAGTTAGCAACATGTCATGCCATCCACCAAAATAAAGACACTCCTCACATTTTATCACCTCTCTTAAAATATCAAAAGAAGGCATGGCTATGCAAAAGAAAAAGAAAATAAGGCTCACAAAACATGAGCATGAGAAAAAGAAAAGAAAAAAAAAAAAAAAAGCTGCTCTCATTTCGAGCATGGAAAAAGAAAGAAGAAAAGATAGCCATGCCCAAAATCCAAAATAAAAAGAGGTGAAACAAAAAGAGGAGTAGTCACATACACCACCACCATCATTTTCACACTTGCACATCTTGATCTACGATTGTATGACTTGCTATCTCCATGGATCCACTCTTTTGGTTTTGCAAAATATGAATGCAAGTATGCCTCATTTCATATCCTACCTTGAGCTCCACAAAAGCCTATTAGATGTAGGATGAGGCAATACACATGCCTTGGTGAGGAATACAAACACCACTAGAGCGATTCGAGAGTATCACTTGTGGAACGTGGTTTTACTTGAAAAAAAAATCCTTTGAAAAACCTCCGGAGAATAAAAAGCAAGACAAGGGAAGAGAAAATAAATGCTCTATACACCGTTCTCTCTCTCAACCGCCCAAGGTAAAGTGAAAAGCACAAAGCCCCATGAGGACTAAGGGGAAGGGTGAGTTACCATTGCCAACTTATTCAACTCAAGGATGAGTATCTTTGTTATACACTTGGTACCTTTAAGAAGTAGGCATTGTAGCAACTCCTGATCAACAACCTAAAGTTCCACTACTTGCTCGGGACGAGCAAGGGGTAAGCTTGGGGGACTTGTTGACGGTCGTTACGGACCAATTTCGACCGTCAATTAGTCAAATAAATGAGAAGGACTAGGCATGTCTTACACGCATTTTACTTAGAAATAACCTAGTTCCACTTGTACCTCTAGATTTTTAGTGTGCAGGTGGATAATGATGAATTCCAGGCCCCGAGGCGACAAATCAACACTTTTACAAAACTTCCATTTCGCCGCGGGAATCAACTCCAAGATAAAAGGCCAATGACCACGAAATCCAACACAAAGAAGGCCACAAGCACCTGGATCAAAGACCAACATCCGGTGGGGGAGCCAACTGCCAAAGCCCAGCCCGGGAGGGGCGGGACCGGTTCGGCCGAACCCACCGGGGTGGTTCGGCCGAACCAGTATGGTGGCCCCCCGGCCCACTTTTCTCGGCGGTTTGCCCACCGCCTCCGGAGGTCGGTTCCACGCGCATTAAATACCACCGACCTACGAAACCGCCTCCGGGAGCCGACCTTTCAAGCCTATATAAGGAGGGGTACCCCCCCTCCTTAACACACACACAACAACACAAGGATCATTCTCTCCCCACACTAGAAGTTTAGAGGCTTTCTAGGTAGTGCTAGGCTTAGTAGTGGGCTGCCTCATTGCTCCCAAGGTCTTGTGGAGAATTGGGTATAGCTCTTGTATCCTCTCTTTGTAAGACTTGATCTTTTATATATGGAATACTTTCGTTTATATCCTTGTCATGAGCTTGACAGAGTAGTCATGATCTTGCTTGATCGTTCATCGTTCGTTCATATGAGTTCATCGTTCGTTCTTCGTTCTTCATTAATAGAAGATGAACACATATCGAATGTTCTTCGTTCGTTCATACTTGATCATCGATTACTCTTGATCTTACTTGGTTGATTGCCGTTCGTCGCTCATTCTTGAGCGACGAACGCCTTTGCATGACTTAGTGCTAGCTTTGATCCTTTCGTCGGCTTATGCTAGTTAGACTAGTGTTCTTATGAATAGGCTTCGGGTTCATCGTCCCGCAAGGGTGCTCTAGATTTACCACCATGTCGATCCGTAGGGTTGGGGTGCCTCGAGGGATCTAGAGTTGTGGTTAGTGACGCCGGCATGGTGCTGGGGTTATCTACCCACCTTTGAATGTGCTTCGTGTCCCACGGTTTGTAGAGGTAGGTGACAAGAAGTGACAGCCTTGTCATCCAAAGTAATCCTCCACGTTCGGGCATGGCATAGGAGTCTAAAAGGCCGGAGTCGCGAGGCGGACCTCGCGTAAGACGGATCTCCCGATGATGCCTAGGCATTAGACGCTTGCTTGCGCTTGCATGATCTTGGATGTTAGGTAGAAGCTGCGCACTCATATGAATGTTGTATCATTAGGAGTAGTGGTCTGCTAGTCTAGTTTAGCTTTCTCTAGGATTGCCTCTATCCCTTTCATTAGAGAATGCATTGCCTTGGTGTGTGTCACACTATCCTCAATTTATTGCTCCTAACCCCTGCATTGGAATGTGATTACTTCATCACTCTTTTGTAACACCATGAGCATAAGTACTCTTATCAACCATGTCTTCCTTTGGGAAAATATAAATACGATACCCTTGAATACTCTCGGGTGAAATGCTACAACGGGTTATCCGTCCGCTTGCGGATATTCATGACCCACCTTATAATACATATCTAGTACTTGTACTTGGATGTGGATTATTTGGTTAAATAGTGCAAGTGACTTAAACCCTTGGCTCTCCCGCGGTCACGTGTTTCTTTCCGCGTGACCTTAAGAGATGCCAACGGTCCCTTCCTCGTCGGAAGGGAGCTCGTGCGCCACCCCGCCGGAGGGCGCGCCTCGCTGTTGCCGTTCATGCGCCGGCGTCCCGCTGGGGCGGCGTGGTGGCGTGCCCGTAAGGTGGGCATGGGGTTGAAGGAGGCGACCACCGTTTGGTGTGTGAGGAGACGGCGCGTCCGGCGCCGGTAGTGTGCCCGATGGCTCCTACGACTCTACGTCGGTGATGACGATGAAGGCCGACGAACCGGGCGGCAACTCGTATGTCGCATCCATAGAGGGTGGCGGCGTGGAGGTCCGAGCGAGGGGGGGGGATTTGTCCACTTGGCCTCCCCCTGCCACCGACACTCATGCGCACGCGAGCGTTGTGTCGAGCCGGGGATGAAGACGACATCGAGGCGGCCGTGAGTTCCTATGGATCCTCCTCCTCTCCATATCGTCTCCAGCCAGCCGGAACCGTGAGGTGGAGGAAGAAGGGCGGCCCACTCCGGTGAGCCGTGAGGGTGCTCTCCGATCTCGACCGTAACCGCTACCATAGATCCGGTCGGCAGCCACCATGGCCTTGCAGGACCGGCCTTGGGCCGGTGCGGACGGGGCGACCGCCCCGGGCCCCAAAAAGCCAAGGTCCCCACCTTGATATATGCACTATGTTAATTCGGGCCATGTCTATCCCGGCAGCTAGCCCAAATACAAATATAGCAAACACATAGAAAACCGTCGAAGCCCACTTTTTTCCATGTCCCAACAGTCTATCCAAGCCCATCTAGCAGTTAGCTTATACCCGTAGCCTTCGAGGTTATACGTGGAACCAAATCAATCAATCTCTTCGATCGCTGTGCGCCTCCCACTTTTCGCATAGAATTAGCACCCGCGACTCGCTAGATAGGCTAGACAAGTAGCCGCTGATTGTGATTGTCTCTTCGCCGGCTTGACAATTGCAAATTCTCATCGCTGGATCCCGGACTGCATCGGCCTCAGCCGATCTCTTCTAGTGCTCCAGCTCTCAAGGTTTGAAATCCTCTTCCATCTTAATTGAATCAACTAGATGTATGCAATTTGGACAATCACTCAATTACTGTTAAAAATATTATTGTTTGGTTGATATATTACACTATTATTTTTGCGGTCAAGAACTATGAGGGCCTCCGTTTGGGCCACCAAATAGTCGTGGCCGGCCCTATGGCCTTGACAGCCTTGGTGGCAGTTGGGGATCCGGCGGCCTTGACGGTTGCGGCGGCCACCATGGTTCTGCCGCCCGTGACGACCATTGGAGTCGCTGCGTCGACGACGACCAAAACGACGGCCAGGGTGGTAGAAGCTCCGGCGGAACCGACCATGGAACAGTGTCCCGTAGCGGTTCCCAAAGATCCGGCAACCACGGGGAGTCCGGCGACCTTGCAGAGTGCAGCAAAGAAGAGCGGCGACAAAACGCAATGGTGAGTGCAAACTTAGGCATTTTACTCACCGGTTTAGGGTTCCGGTGAGCCTCCGGCGAAGTCTCTTCGTTCTCTGTGTCGCTTTGTTTGTCTAGAGTATGGTGCGTGATAACGTGTAAAGAATTTTGTGAGGACACAGATGTAAAGATGTATATTATCTCTTTATTGATGTTGACAGGTACATATTACAGCCAGTCTTTACGAACGGACGCGTCTGTAGACGTGTCCCAATAATCAATAGACTTTTTGTGGTTGATTGGAGAAGACTGGTGGTGTAGGATTGAAGTGTGAATATGTTGATCATGTATTATTCTCAACACGAACAAACTGAGGGACCAGCCGGACGTCTAGCTGATCTTTCCGATCTTACGTCAGTCGTGAGAGAAGTTTACGTGACGGCAGCTGTTATTTGTAGAATTTGCTGTGATTTGTGGAATTTGTGGTCTCCTTCGGACGCGCCGCCGGATAGTTGCATCAAACAAGACGACAGAAGATGTTACTAGCTAATTTGCACAGCAGACAATCAATTCATTTCAGCTCTAGAATAATCGATGCTTACTGCAGCTGGACTACTCTGATGCCACACTATCGATTCAAAAAAAAAAACATTTCACGCATGACAGCAACAGGATCGGGAGCATTTTCAAATTCGTGTCGTACGTACTATGATCACAAAAGTAAAACAAAGGCACACATTCCCAGTTCGTTAGATGGCTGGTCAATAATTACTCTGGACATAAAACCTGGTTCCAATATCCCAGACGAGCTGATGCCAGCTCTGGCAAGGGACCCATCTAACCTTCAGCAGTAGAACATTAACTGCTTGACGTTCTCCTTCACGTTGGGCAGCGGAGTAACTGGGACAGAGCGGTCATGCAGCCGAGAACCACTCGTATAAGAAGATCCTTGATCAGACAGGCCGTCATCGAAGTAGTGGCGAGCTCGAAAAGCTGCCAAGTGCGCATAATATGCTGGCGGAACTGTTTCCAAAACACAGAGAGAAGCAGCATCAGTTACATTGGTCAGACATCAAACTGCATAATAAAACTTAAATCATACACTCTTGCACCAGTGCCTACCTATTGAGACTGATCGCGTGCAGCGTGCATACCTGAAAGACAAACCTGAAGATTGAGATGAATTGGCTCAAATGACATGTTAAGATTGTGACAGAAATAAAATTCTTACGTGTAGCACAAATTATAGGTCAATGTCTGCAACGCATCAGCAGTGAAATGATTTTCATCAAAAAGAACATGATAATGGGTCGGACGACTCGTTCCCTGTGAGGAAGGCAAAAATTATAGAACCCTGAATAAGTAGAAGACAATCCATCAAAACACCACATGAATAAGCATCTGTTCACCTGAATGCCAGAGTGACTGCAGAGGTAGAAGTCAAATTCACTGGGATGACATATCTTTGTGTCAACAACAGTTCCTAAGAACAAGAGCAATTATCAGTGAATTTACCAAGATATGTCCTGAGGACAACGAAGCAGGCATGCATGATATAGACCAAGACTTATTTTACCTGGTAACATATTTCCGCTTCGATCCATTTGATCCCGAGCACGGTGATCTTCTGGAAAGAGACGCGTGTGATGTCTCTTTTGCACTACAACGAATGTAACAGGAGGCAGGTAGCCCTCTTCTAAGCTAGCGCAAGCCTGAGCAAACAGTACAAAGACATGTAAAACTACAAGCACAGGCAGAAAACCGTTCGAGATGCCTGGGAAATACACCAAAGTGAAAACCAAGTAAAAAAGAGAACCTTGCGAACTGCATCCATTTCATAAAGCAAGACCTGACTAAACTGTCCTTCACTGACACCATCGCTGCATGCAACGAAAATATTTTTCAGTGAACACACGAAATATTAGTTTACAAACAGAGCTTTATTTACAAACCGATAGAAAATAATCCTTGCAGGTTTCTATCGAAAAATTAACAATTGTACTCAGAAGCAAAGATATTCCTTATTAAAATAGGTCAATTTAGTATGTACCGCACCATTAGGAATGGTTATACAGCCAATACTAGATTGATGATTATGTAACAGTCACTATTTGGCCAACTTTTTGATAGTCCGAAATAATTGTGTACATTTTGTTACATCATGCTCATCGTGCTGGACGCTTGGATATGGCACACGCACCAGAGTACAAGATGCATGTGTGCATCCACCAGAATCACACAAATGCGTGCAGAGGCCGGATGCGGTATGCAACAAAAGGTGTACAAAAACATTCCGACCAACATAGGTGGGAGAAGCATCTATGTACAAGAATTTTGAGTGATGACTGCCACGTAACAAACTGAGAAGATAGAATTTATGGATGCGCTAAAGGCGTGCAAAACATGCCGAGCAACAAACGTGCCAGACACATCACACATGTATATATGCACAGGAATTTGAGTGACTAGCACATAACAAAATGAAAGTTGAATTTATTTATCGATATAAATAAAATAAACGAGGATATTTTACGGTAAGTTTTTTCTCAAATGTTTTACGTTAAGTTTCTGTTGCCTTGCTTTAATTTCTAAAGTTTTATAAAGAGACAGCATGCATGGGCCAAGCGGCACTAAATTAACGGGTTCGTCGTTCTCAAAACAAAATCATAAATTGTGACGTGGAACGAAAAGGACTGGAAGATTGTTGCCAAGAAGTGAACATTGTTGTGTCAAAGTGATGGTCCGCAAGATTCGTAACCCTAAGAACCTAATCACGCTGAGAGAGAGAGAGAGAGAGAGAGAGAGAGAGAGAGAGAGAGATTGCATGCATACGTACATCATAATGATAGATCTCCTTGTCAGAGAGCTGGACGAGGAAATGGTTTACGTGCACGCGGCACCTCCGCCCGACCGTCCCGTACCCTGGCCGCGGGGGAACACAACCGCCTTGCTCGAGGTTGGAGGCAGCCTCGTAACTTGATCCGGCGCAGCCACCACCTGATGACGGCCACCCGTGTCAACCACCGCTTCCCCTCCAACACGCGCCGGAACCGATGACGATGGCGACGGCCCGACCGGCGACCCAGAGAGCACCATCCTCGACTGCGCCTCGCCGCTCAACGCCTCAACCGCCGTCGGAGCCGGCGGCCGCTGTGCGGCCGCGTGCCCGCGTCCGCGCCCCTGAGCGGCGACGAAGTAGCCGGCCGCCTGCTGGGGGAAATGGCCGCGTCGCGCCGCGCCACCGCGATCAGCACCGGGACCTCGGCCCCCGAACTCCGCGCCAGCGCCGCCGCCTCGGCCGCCTCCGCCACGCGTCGACATGGACCGATCAAACCCTAACCGCAAGCGAGGAACGAACCCTAGACGCCACTGACAAAGGTAGGATTGAAGCACCACTGACCCGACCGACCCAGTGAATTAAATGTTGCCCCACGCATTCCCTGAACTGAAGCCAACTGGCGTCCCCCAATCCTATCCGCGCGCCTTCGAAGCATGCCCACAGTGAGGCCCACGTGTCAGTGGAACTGGACCCTGTGGCGTCCGAGCCATCTGCGGAGAAGGCGTGGCAGCAGCGCTGCCGTCGATCGGGAGCGCGACGAGATCGAACGCAACCCGGACCGAATCTTTTGGTCTGCCGCCGTTCGGCGGCTATGCATGGTCGATCATGGTGGGAGTGGGACACGTCTAATCGCCGCTGATGGAGGAGGGGTTTGCATAGTGGTGGAGTTCACGAGCTCGCAACGCAATGATGGCCGCGCTCGGGAGACGGGTCGAGAGGCGGTGACCTTTCAAATCGAGATCGGTTTGCGTTTTTCAGCAGCGGCAGGCTCGAGACACGGGTCTTGATGGCTCCATCCGCTACACGTAAGCCCATCCCGAAACGTGCACACTGTACACGCACCTGAAATCGACCTGGTACTGTCTATGTCGCATCAGTACACGATCTCTCCGCATCACCAACTCAAGATCTACTAGCCCACTTCACACGCACCTAGTACAATTCAATTAATTGTCGCACTATCAATGGAACCAGGATAGTAATAGGTTTCTGCGGCGCAAGCACAACCCTACCCTTGCAACGAAGGTTAAACTAATTGCACGACAGATTGTACTATCCGCGTGTGAAAACCCTACGAAATAATGTTTCAGACGCAGAGCTTTCCAGCAATATTTGCAGCATATGCATTCAGAGTCACACAGGCCAGCTAGCCACGAATACCCGTTTACAGAGCGACCATGACACTGCCTTTTTTTGTTTTTCGCTCACTTGTCCAAAATAAATTTTGCAAAAGATGATATATACCACAGACATTCAGCAGTAGAACATGAACTCCTTGACGTTGTCCTTGATGGTGGGGAGTTGCCTCACTGGAACCGGTTGATCATATATCCGAGATGTAGCCACCGACGAGTCCTTGTCAGAACTTTCATCCTCCATGTAGTAACGCGCTCGAAAGGCAGCCAGGTGCGCATAATATGCCGGAGGGACTGTTACAGTTCAGATAAAAGTGCAGATCATTGTCAAGAACTATCACTTACATGGAGCCATTTAATTCACAAATTACTTTGACTAATACACTAGTATAGTGCTCACCGATAGAGACCGAACGAGTGCACCGGGCATAACTGGAAAAAAAAAGACAATATCACCATTAGAAGGAAAGAGATTAGAGCATGGTAATAAAATGCAAGTAATTGACGAGAGAACAGCAAGAATCTATCTTACGTGTAACAGAGATTGTACGTCAAGGTTTGGAGCGCATCAGCGCCGAAACCATTTTCGTCAAACAGCACATGGTAATGTGCTGGGCGGCTAGTTCCCTGTCCAAGGCAAAAGAAAGAAAAAGGACATCTGAGTGTCACTACTTGTAAAGCTATATATATGTATAATGCAGCTCAAGGGAACATACCTGAATACCAGAATGACTGCAGAGGTAAAAATCAAACTCGCTGGGGTGGCAAATCTTGGTGTCAACTACAGTGCCTGAGGTTTAAATACATTAATCTTGATCACAGAATAAGAAACAGACACACACAGGAACACACACGCCGCTTGCTCTTACAGACAGTGTCGACTTACCAGGAAGGATATTTCCACTTCTATCAGTCATGTCTCGTGAACGATGGTCCTCCGGAAATAGCCGGGTATGATGCCTCTTTTGCACAACAACAAATGTAACTCTAGGGAGATAGCCCGCCTCTAAACTAGCACATGCCTGGGAGCATAACCGCAAACATCAGCGCATCATAAAAACTTGCAGATCACAAAAGGTATTAATTGCACAGAATGGTTAACGTCAAAAGCTCAATTTTAGAAGAAAAAAATATACCTTGCGGATTGCGTCCATTTCATAAAGCAAGACTTGGCTGAACTGACCCTCACTGACTCCATCTCTGCAAATCAAGTGTCAGAAAACAGCTTATTTATAAGAAAATGAAAGAATAAAAATATTGATACAAACCGATAGAATATAATCCTGCATGGTTTGCTTCCAGTTGACTTGTAGAATGACAAGAGCAACTCCCTACAAAATAAAATGTTGTAACCACACAGGAAAAAAATGACATTAGCACAGAAAGAAAGAAAACAATAGTTTTTTAAAAAAAGTAAAATGAACTTACCTAACCATTCCACCTCGTACAACACCTTTCGTTGGGTCTCGCACTTCTGTGTAAAGATTGTTTATGATTTCGTCCCTTGGACCTTGTGAAGACACCAAGCACTTGTACTTGGTTACTTGTGGCCAATCCATGGATGCAACAACCTAAAGCAACACAGCGTATTACATAGGAAGGAAATGAATAACACATCGCACGCACACGCACACGCACACACAGGCACATGAACTAGGTGCATAGCAAACATGCACTGAGACAGATCAAAGCATATTTACTGCTGCAATAGATGGCGATAAACTCTCGCCAGCAGGTGGGTGCGTGACATCAGCTCCAAAGACTATCGTAGGCATATCTGTTAGAAGTGGTATTCTCTTGTTCAGAGCATCTTCAAGCACTGTATTCCTCCCTCCAACCTAATAGGAAAGTGTCAACTCTGTCATGGGTTTTCAACCTGATTGTACAATGGACAATAACATCAATTACAATCTTCATCCTACCTTAACATTAATTTTTAGAGCAAGATTTTCAAGATACTGTTTTCCTCCTTTCCTAACATTCTTAGGTGCACAACACTGTGTTATTATACCAAGCTCAGTTTCACAAAGTCGCTTTATCCTTCCTATATATATGAAAAAATGTCACAAATTAGAAAATGAGGTTACAAAAATGAATTAAAAATCATCAGCTACAGAATTCATTCAAGGACCTTACCATAAGAGCCACTCATATCGGGCAAAATTATGATAAGTAACTCAAGTTGATGCCCTTTCGGACCTTGTTGAGCAATCACCTCTGTAGAATGCTTATAGATACTTCTGAGTGAGGCTTCTAGATTGTCCTGGCGCCCTTGTTTGATATCCACACAAGGTGAGGTACTAATTTTCTACAATCAAATCATGAAAACTTTATTAGTTGATTAATCACGATATTCAATAGTCAAGCAAATTACCCACCATGCCAATTTTATTGCACATGCTGACAAGATCCTCGCAAAACATCCCAATGGCATTTGGATGCAAGCTCGAAGTAAAAGTTAGACATGCCCAATATCGGATAGATCCTCCATCGACCATCCTCTGAAATACCCATCAAACATAATAAATAAAAGTCAACAAATCTAATATGTCTAATATAAAATTAATAGCAAAAATAAACCGAGGAAATTAAAATAAAGCTATATAAAGTCAAAAATCTAATATGTCTATATAAAACTAATAGCAAGAAGAAACCAAGAAAAATAAAATAAAGGTATGTACTTTCAATTTTAAGAAATTGCAGGATGGAAACACTGTACAACACTGTATACTTAACAACAGGAGTGTTCCTTGCTGTTCCTTACTCACATACATGTTCTTAAATAATTGAAGTTATGGAGTCTGGAGAATAACAAAAAATACTAGTTTCCAAAAGAGAAAATGTCAAAGCATAAAACAAAGAAGAGCATTCATGATACCTTGTTAATCATGTTCCACTGGCCAATGGAAGGATTACATATTTTTTCTTTTCCAGAGTCATGGTATTTCAGCTACAGAAATGCAATTGATCATCAAAAGATGGTAAATAATAAATGGTACACAGTTTCATTTCAAAAAGATGAAAAATACAATTACCCTTGGAGCTGGGAGCACACGAGCCTCAACCAAGGCGAGTTGGTTTGTCACCTTAATGCCAAATTCTTTTGCATAATAGTCATTGCCATAATTATTCCTATTCACTACCTGAGATCATAAGCAAGCTAGGTATCACATTAAATGAACTAAACACCGGGACATAGAAAGAAGATTAAATCAAGAACATGCTTAGAGATCATATTAATTAGGGTAAACTTAGTTATGGTATATATCCACCTCCAAAATACTACTCTCCCTTTGCGCTGGTCGCTCACAAGCCAACTTCAAGATATTTGAAACTTGTCGTTCGTTTAGCTTGCTCGAGTAGCGTTGTCCCTCGAGGATACAGCAAACCTGCATAGTATGAAGTTCTAACAATACTTAAATATGTTACATAAATGGAACAAGGATAAAAAAAGATTTTGACAAGCATATTCTTTTAAACTTGTTGAATTAATTGAATTGACAAAAGATGGAAGCCAAAAAGCGCAACCTCCATAGGTAAATAAGTGGGCCTGCTATCACTTCCTGATTGAAGGCAGGGCCAGTGAGTGTATTTCAAAGCGTAATTATATTGCTGTTTAAAGTACTGGACAACTGATACCCTTCTGCCATCTTGATCAAACCTGTAAAAGCAAATATTAGTATTTAAAATCATTCAATGCAGAGTAGATACATGAAACCATTCAATGGAGGTGTTGCTATCCCTGTAAAAGGGGATGCACCATTTAAAGGAAACAAAGAGACATAGGAGAATAGATACGTCAAATCATTCAGCGGAGCTGATGTTATCCCTGTTATCCTATAACGTATTGATTTATCACGGCGATGTGTGGCAACAACTTTGACTCCCTTGAGGGCTTTCTTCAGCTGTAAGCCAGAAAAGTAAAACATTACATGATGAAACCATTAAGTGTAGATATTAAATGAGAGCATAATAAAGGCTTTGTGGTTCATACTTTAATGCGATCCAGATCAGACAAACGCCTGGAAGCATCACGCAAGTTCAGGTACTCCACTGCGAATTCTATAATGGGTTGAGCTTTGTAAAAAGCTGTAGCAGAGATATCTGTGTGAAAAATACAATGGTCATCACATAAGCTCTGGTTTTTATATAATGAACATGATATCTACTCAAGAATATATAGTTTGATGGGTGCTGGAAGCTTATAATGATAACAAATGACGTGCTACTAATTCTCCAAATAAAATAAAGGAATAAATCCCAATGAAAGAGATGATTTTAAAAAATAAAGGAAATTATACACTTTAAATTATCATTAAGCTATCTCTTATTTCACCAAATTATACTCAAACGCATAGGAGAGTTGCATGTCATTTTTTTAAAAGAAAAATACACAATATGGACTATCGCACGTGCAAGGTACATGGGCACTCATAAAACAGTTAAGACTACAATCATGGAAATCTATGCAAATTTCAGTTGGAGGTTCGATCTCAAACAGAATTGAAGCCTAAGTCGTTTCTTTTCTTTTATGTCAGACTTGCCTTTGATCGGTGCTGTCTTTATGGTATTGAGTTCAAGCTCCTGCGTGAGCTCTTTTGGGCGTTGTTGGAACTGCTTATGTAAGCCTAAGTTATTATGTGATTTATTTGCCAGTGTCTAGTGTTCTCCTGTGTGAGAAGTTGAGTCTTAGTACACTTATGTCGTGCTAGCATTGTGCTATTGTTGTAAAACTTTACGCTGTGTGCACCAATGGTGTAGAGGCAGGAACGGTTGTCCCATTATCTAAAACATAAACAACACGGATAACAAGCCAACATAACTATCACGTGCTATCAATATTTAATTACTTGCCTAACACTGTGTTTTCAAAAGTGTTATTGACATCTACACTTATATAACTAAGAAAATAAAACATAGGATAATAAAGATGAATGGAAAATGGATTTATCATATCTAGGATAGACAAATATTGGAATGTGCTTTACATAAAAAAATCCTGCACAGTATAAAAACCAATATTATTAGCTTGGTATTATTCTTCCTGGATTGGTGATGATAAACCTAACATAAAGCAAGGAAAGTGGAAATATATAAAGAAGGAAAATTCTTTGGATGCAACTTAATGATATCACATATGTGTAAAGAAAACAATAATACATATTCCAGGTACAAGCACAATTATACCTATATTTAGGGACAGTCCCATCTGTGTAGGCCGTAGGCTCTGATAATAACCCCTCCAGCATTCCACACCACTTCCGATTGGCCCACCATGACCAAATGCTTGTGAGAAAAATGATCTTGAGATTGATACGTATCTGCCACGAGCAATTAGGAAAAAAGGATTATATAATCAGTTAATACAAAATGTAATGTCCATATGGATACATCATAGTAATTAAATAGAGATAAGCTAACAATAGGGTGTCCCGATGAACTTGCATGGTGATTCTCTATTTAAAAAGAAATGTTCATATGGAGAAGCAGCATTACCTAGTACTTGGGTTTTGCCTCAGGGCGATGTCAAGAGCTTGGATTGTGTCCTGTGGCAATTCCCTCTGCCTACCAGCCAAGAACTGGTGAAGGCTGTAAAGATCAATCTTTGCAGCGTCCTTGATTGTCACACTGTACTCTTTCTCCCTGCAAAAAACAAATACCAATAACACAAAAAATAAGATCGAGCATGTCTGAAGCCAAAGGAACACGCACGGGAAGCAGAAAACTAATCATACCCCTGGTTTGCTCTGTCAGGGTTTACTAGTGTCAGCACAAATTTTTTCGATTGGAATGGCAGCGGGCCAGCAGTGAACAAACCCTTTCTGCCATCATAAACGGGCAGTCTACCGTCCAAGTGTTGCTTGTGCAAATCCACTAGTTGGTTCATTATCCATTTGTTTCTTTCTCGCGAATTTGATTCAGGAGTTATGGTAACCTGTACGAGTAAAAAAGACATCAACTGCAGGTGACAGATGCAATACTAATAAGATAATAAATACAGTATGTAGTAGTACATCACATTTTTATTGCATTCAACGTGCGTGAAGCATGAAGGTGAGACATAATAGTAGTAACAAAACAGTATTAATTGCAAAAGTAAAAAAATGCATTAAAACTGGACAATGAATCTGGAGATTATGTTTAAAGCCCAAGAGTTCACTTGCAAAAACTTGAAGCGATCGAGAGAGCTATGAGAGGATCGAGAGTTTGTTCATGCGTACGTACATCGTAATGGTAGATGTCCCGATCTGCTGCCTGCACGAGGAAATGGTTGGCGCGCACGCGGCACCTCCGCCCGACCGTCCCGTACCCTGGCCGCCGAGGGAACACAACCGCCTTGCTCGACTCCGGAGGAAGCAGGCTCCCGGCAGGCGCCTTCTCCTGAACAACGGCCGCGGCCGGAGGCGCCTGAGCCGGTGCCGGCGCCGAGGACGACGACGCCGGTCCCGATCGCGGCGCCGGCGCTGCGCCGCTGCGACCGTCACCTTCCTCTCAACATCGCGGCTCAGCTTTCCAATGTCCGGCGGCGACGTCGCCGCGGCTAGGTGGCCGCGACCCTGAGCCACAACACCGTGGTAGCCACCGCGGCCGCCGGCCGGCTGGTGGGGCGCGTGGATGAACTGGCCCCTACCCTCGCCGCCAGCGCCACGGCCACCTCGTACAGCCGCGCCACCATGATGGCCATGGACGCCTCCGTGCTGCGGCTCCACGACGCCCCGGCCGCGCCCTCGGCCTGCGCCGCCGTCGTCTCCACGGCCTACGCCACCTGGACGCGCGCCGCCGCGGTGGCCTCCATGTTCCGGGACCGCACCG
This sequence comes from Chloris gayana, assembly GCA_031894775.1. Classification (NCBI taxonomy): domain Eukaryota; kingdom Viridiplantae; phylum Streptophyta; class Magnoliopsida; order Poales; family Poaceae; genus Chloris; species Chloris gayana. The sequence goes on from JAUNZO010001813.1 coordinate 46,595, forward strand.
CCCTGGCCACGCCCTTGGCCGGGGCCGGGGCCGGCGCCACCACGGCCAGCGCCTCCTCCACGCCCCGGATCCGCGGCGCCGCGGCCGGAACCACGGCCGCCGTCACCTCCGCGGCCTCCTCCGTGGTCGCCTCGGCCTCCGCGCCGGCCGCCTCCGCCGCGAGTGGACATATCGCACAAACCCTACCAACAGGCACACAATCCACTAACTCGAAAAGACCTGCTGCGGATACGGAGAAGACGAAGTGAGACCCATATATAACGGGGGCGTGGCGAGTTGCGGCGGAGAGCGAAAGATAACTCCAATCGACGCGAACGCGATCGTTTCGTCTCACTGACACGTCGGCTCTCCCCTCGGGGAACCTAACCCCACACGTCAGCGATATGTGTGTGCGTGCTCGTCCGAGAATTGGCATTGATCACGCGCCCGAGGCGTGGGCAGGCGCATCCGCCGAGAGTGGCGCTTGGAATTCGTGCCCGGGACACGCACGATCGCGGAGCGCAACCCCGGAAACAAAATCTTTGGGCTGCCCCGGCATATCTCCGCCGCGTCTAATCGTGGTGCCGCGTGGACGATGCGGGCGGCTGAAGAGCTTGCCGTGGCGAGGTGCATGCCTCGGGACACAACATTTTCGCAAATCGCAATGATGATGCTGGCCGCCTGTAGCTGCTGCACAGGTGAGGGTCGAGGCGAGAGCGAGACCGCGAGAGACAAAACCTGCGCAGGCCGCGCCGAACTTGCAATGGCGATCGCCTCTCTCCTCATGGGGCAACAGATCTAAAATGATCAAAGGGGTAATTGTGTGTTTTCTTGCTCTCGGGCACGCTTGTTTCAACTTATTTAGGGTTCAATTATTTAATCTAGATCAAATAATTTAGAAAGGAAAACAAATAATTAAGATAATTTATTTAATCTAGATCCTAGATTGTCATAAGCTGAAAAGACCCACTACGTCTAATTGAATGAAATTACACACCTCCAGTTTCTTTTTCTTGCTCTCCGTTCCTCTTCCTCAGATCCACCGAAAAGACGGATGCGACAGAGTTTTCTGATTGCGATGGTATCGAAGAAGCTTTCTCTTAAGCCTTAACGTACCTGAATTCATAGAAACAAACTTTTTTAGGGAGATGAAGAGGAGCACAACAGACAGGAGGAGGAGCTTTAGCCCCAACCAGCGCCACGGGGCCGCGCGGCGTGACCCTATTGCGTGGGTGTGATCGTGGCACTAGTTTCGTTCAATTTCGCTATATATGAACAATTTCAATTATCATCTATATCAGCTAAGGACATTCTTGTCTTCTCGCATCTATAAGTAAAAATCCAGACAAATAAATCCTCTAGATTATTTAATCTAAATTATATAATCTAGTACCAATAATCTAGATTAAAGAATCTACTTAGGAAACAAACATGACCTCACTCTCAACTCTAATCATGATCTTTGATTTTCAGTCGTCATCGGATAGGAAGGATCCGAGAGGCAGTTGGGATTCCATAGGCCATGTGGAAGAAAAAAGGGGGGCACGACAATTGTTTTCATAAAGGGTTTGATGTATGAAATAGTCTCTTTCATCAATGCATAGTTTCATGTCACAATTTCATATACAAGTTATAGCATTAAATTTATATCTATTTATTGCATTGAGATTGATCAAAATGTGTTGGGATGAAATTTTATATTCTCAATGAGAGTTTGAATAGAGTTTCATACCTATGAAATAATTTCAAATTAGTTTCATCCCTATGAAACCCATTAGCTGAGTTTCATATTAATTGTTACTTCATGTCATTTATTTTGTTGATGTCTCATTTAATGTTGATGAAACATCAATAAGACATGTCTAAGGGCATGTACAACCCGAAGACGGGGTCTGTCTCTTAATCAACGATACAGGCAAATGAGCAGACATGTTATACAACCAAGAGACTACTTCACTCTGTATAGGCAATTTAATGTTGTGCATGTAACTGAAGATCAACTATAAATAAATTTATGTATACCATTGTGTGGATGTTTAATACTACCTCTGTCCCATTGAAAGTGTCGTTCTCGCTTCCGAGAAGTCAAATTTTTTAACTTTGACCAAAAATATATGAAAAATTATAAATATTTATTGAATATAATTAGTATCATTAGATAGATAATTGAATCTACTTTCATAATCAACTTATTTGAAGATACAAAAATTACTAATATTTTCTACAAATCTAGTCAAAGTTTAAAAAGTGTGACTGACACGGATACCATAGCGACACTTTCAATGGGACGGAGGAGTAAAAAATATAACAAGTACAAATAATAGAAACTAGGTGAACCGTACAAATTCAAATTCATAAAAAATAAAGGAGCATTACGTGAACAAGTCACATTTACATGAAAAAATAGTGGAGAACGAAATCAGCCGAGCACATCCACATGCAAAAAATTGACTTTGCTCACATTCATTTAAAGAGACAAAATTTAGAAAAGGTGAACATAGCCATAGACAAAATTCACCACATATCTACCATCACAAAGTATTCAGTTCAAAAACATATAACAGTTCAGGTATAAGCGCTTGCTACATATTACAATTGACTTGTTAAATTTTAGTCTTAAGTTTTAACTACAGTTTAAAGTGAAATTTCAGTCGATAGCTCAAATTTCAGACTACAATTCAGTACTAAACACTACACACACTACTCACTACACATACTTAACTGAACATTCAGTCATGTTCCACTTCAGTTTAGCCATCATCGACACATACAGCTCTATAACTGAAGCATTCATATACAACTCTAATTCATAACCTATTCACTTGCACCATCACACACAAAAGATTTCTAAACTGAATTCTTATCCTCCAAATGTTCAGTTTGGTACAAACTGAATTCTAAACTGTACATTCACAAAAAAGATTTCTAAACTGATTTCTAAATATATGAGCACCCGTGGAGGAACTATGTGCTGATTTTCATCATAGTAAAAAACTTGACCTGTCGGGGAAGAAGTCACCCCGACGGCATTATATTAAGAAGAAGAGCCTTCTCACACAGGCCGAAAAAATCCCCGAACCTTCCCCCAACCATACATAGGGACTCAGCTGGTCTTGTGAGCTGTGGCGCGAGTCTTTACCTATGCTTTGATTGGGACGAACGAGGGGATCTTTTTTCCACCGTGAGCAGCTACAGTACCCAGCGCAGCGTGCTACAGTATTGCAGCGCAGCAATAGTGGCCGGTGCGGGATCGGAGGCTCGAACCCCCGACCGGCTGGCAGCCACACTGGCGCCTTGCCACCAGGCTAGAAGCCTGTCCGCGATTTTCATCATAGTAACACTGATAATAGAAAGAGAAGTGCAGCAAGGCCCCCATATTGTTTCTAGTGCTTTTACAATAAGCCTGAACCCATCCAAACATACCAGAATTTTCTATCTATATTTCAGAATCTGAAAGTTGCATCCAATCTAGGTGCCGGCATACAGTGACTTAGGTTATAAATTTTTTGGGTTACAGTGACTTATAAAACTACATAAGCATCCTGTCGAATTCGGTCATATGAAAAGTTCTAAACTGGGACACTGAGGAGCATTCAGTTATGGCAATTCAGTCATATGGAAAATTATAAACGGAACTTTCAGTCATACAGCAATTCAGTCATGAAAATTCTAAACTAAACATTCAGTCATATGGCTATTCAGTCATGAAAATTATAAATTGAACATTCAGTCATGAAAATTATAAACGGAACATTCAGTCATAGTGATTATCTACCAATACAGACATACAATAGACTAATCATTTGCAAGGGCCGTCTAAACTGAATATAAATGACTAATTCTGTTGATAGGAAGTACATTCAGATCGTGAACAAGAACAAGAAAACCAGTCTGTCTTTCATAACATTCAGTTAGTGAAAGAAAAATATATAAATTATTCATTATCAACTTACCAGACTGGATTGGTAGCCTCAGGACTCAACAGTGGAGATGAAATCAAGCTCCCGCAGACACCTTGATTGCACCAGAAGAAATCCAAGTGGGGGAAGCCTGACATGGATGTAGGAGTACCAGTGCACGCACTGGTTGAAGGGGCAGTGCTGAACGGAGGAGCACCGGTGCTCCCGTCAACGGAAGGGGGCGCCGCCACCGAGCCGCCACCACGGCTGCCGAAAGGCGGCAGCACGGGTGAGTCGCCACCATGGTTGAGACGGGTACGGGCTGGGGCCGCCGCATTTGACGCCTTGTTCGGTTTCCTAAGTCCGACCGGCGTCGACATCTTCGAAACTGCGCTAGGCGTCGCTGGCCACGAATCAAGTGAGAAGATTGCGAGTTTGGTGGATGAGATGCGGGGAGGAGGAAGATATGGCGGGCATATATGGTTTTGGCAGGGCGAAATTCCCGCGCGCACGGCTGGGGAAGGGAGAAGCGCACCCGCACTCCAGATCTGGCAGGATGTCGCTTGGGGAAGATGACCCGTACAACACTCACGCTGTCGTCTGCTCCGTCCGGGACAACGGGAGTCCCGTCTGCGGGCGTTGCCAGGGGGCTATGCGGAAAAATACCGACACACGGACGCCGACAATCGCCGCGTTGTATGCCCTAAGGACATTCTCAATATATGTAAAGTTTTGTCCCTATGAAACCCAATTCTTCTCTTTCCTAATAAATTTTATGCCACATAATTAGTTTTGCTTACATGACATACTATTGTTAATGTAAATGAAACTTGCATTGAGAATAGTCTCAGTGGAAGAAACAACAGATTTTTGGTGCACCTAGTTTTCTCGGTTGGCACACACTAACAACTAGGGAAAAGGGAAGAATGCGCACCAGTATATCCTGCACCCTCCTGGCTTAGCTTGCACCGCATCCCTCCCTGCTAGAGGTGAAGTGCCAACTGGTGGTTAAGCAGCCCGCTTTGCGAAGTTGATCCCTCCCCTCGATCATTTCATAGCGCGCAAAACTACAAAACTTGCTCGCGCAAGAAGATATTACAAATAATTGCTTGTGTGTCATTATATTAGAAGTAGAAACGCGGGTAATTTTGGAAACATGTATTATGGATGTTTTCTTCTAAATTTGTTATACTATGACAAAGATGGATAATTTCAATCATATTAAAATGCAATAGCTATCGTTTATTTAACAATTTCCTATCCAAATATTTTAGTTGTTTATGGGATGCTTTTTATTTCTGTTACTCTTAACATGAAGATCATAAAAGAAATCTCCAATTATTAAATATAAGATGATCATCAAGCAAGCTGCAATGTGACCAAAACAACCTCACTCGTCACCTAACAATGTGGATCGCTACTTTGTTTACCTGTTCACCTTGTATTTGCACTTCTGGATCCCTATAAGGTAAATAAACGTAGGATTATTTCACTGATACCATATACCAGTATACCACCAAGCTGTTAGTCTAGTCATCCTTATTGTCCCTTAAAAATGGATAATACTAGCAATTAAGTAGTCTCTTTTTACCTCGAATTCAGCTTCAGCTCTTATTATTATGTAGTACACTAGCAGTAGATGAGATTAGTTAAATCACCAATCCTGCGGATAATGATCCAACCAAGGCCACCAGATAATTCTATCGTTTCATACAGTTTTTATATACTCCTACTACATTGTATTTTGTAAACCACAAAAATAAATAAATTCGAACTAGTCAGTATCATTATTATCATTTCGTACAGCAGTCCATTACTTGTTACTGATGGAACTTAATAACATTTGATTTGAATGTATGTGAGAGCCTGAGAATGACATGCCGTCATATAGAAGCTCAGCAAATCTTGATAAGACACTAATTAATGAAACTAACATATGAGGCTCCGACATATATCGGGCACACCAAGGCCAGTTGAAGCCTTCAACAAGCTTTATCTCTCCCTGCTGCTAGTATGTTGATCGTGTCAAACTTTATTATTTCGCTCCGTTCAAAACCACCTCTTCTCGCTTTCATGTGTAGACAAGACAAGAGGGACTTAGTACTGTACAACTATATATATGCACCGTTTCTCCCAAACATTTGGTCAGCAAAAACCAGAGTCACACACAAAAAAAAAAACCCAAAAAGAGAGCTCAAACGGAAAGAAAATCACAGTGGAACTCTCTCTCTGTCTCTCCTCTCTCACACACACGCAGAGGCGCGCGGTAGTTCGTGACTGGCAGCTCTGGCGGCTACGTGGCTAGTCTCGTACGTGCTCGGCGACGAGACGAGGCACATCGGTGCACCGACCAGTAGCCGTCATGAAGGTTAAGATCACGAGCTCCAAGATCGTGAAGCCGGCGTACGACGGCGTCGCACCGAGCACCGGCGCGACCGTGCCGCTCACCGTGTTCGACAGGGTGACCTACGACGTGCACGTCGCCGTGATCTACGCGTTCCGGCCGCCCAACCCACCGAACGCCACGCTGGAGCACGGCCTGGCCAAGGCGCTGGCCGTGTACCGCGAGTGGGCGGGCCAGCTCGTGCACGACGACGGCGGCCCGGCCCTGCTGCTGAGCGACCGCGGCGCGCGGTTCGTGGAGGCCGTCGCGGACGCGCCGCTGGCCCGGTCCTTGCCGCTCATGAAGCCCTCGCCGGAGCTGCTGCGCCTGCACCCGGCCATCGACGGGCCCGCCGAGAGGGAGCTGGTCCAGGTCCAGCTCACCCGTTTCGCGTGCGGCTCGCTCGTGGTCGGGTTCACGGCCCACCACCGCATCGCCGACGGCCAGGCCACCAGCAGCTTTCTCGTCGCGTGGGGCCTCGCGTCGCGCGGGTTGCATGCGGGCCCGGCCCCCGTCTGCGACCGCGCCACCCGGTTCCGGCCCCGCGACCCGCCGCTCGTCGAGTTCCCGCACCGCGGCGCAGAGTACCACCACCCGCCCGCGAAGAAGAGCGAGGACGAGTTGCTCGTCAGTGGCGGCGTGGCGCACGACAAGATCAAGGTGCACAAGGTGCATTTCACCAAGGAGTTCGTGGCGCGGCTCAAGGCCCGCGCCACTTCGTCGGGCCCACCATCCCAGCAGCGGCGCGGCGGCGGGTACAGCACCTTCGAGAGCCTGGTGGGCCACCTGTGGCGCGCGATCACGGCGGCCCGCGGGCTGAGCCCAGGCGAGCCCACGCGGCTGCGCATCTCCGTGAACGGGCGGGCCCGCATGCGCCCGCCCGTGCCGCGCGATTACTTCGGCAACCTGGTGCTCTGGGCCTTCCCCCGCTCCGATGGCGGCGACCTCGTGGCCCGGCCCGTGGGCCACGCCGCGGGCCTGATCCACCGCGCGGTGGCGCGCGTCGACGACGCATACTTCCGCTCGTTCGTGGACTTCGCGTCCTCTGGCGTGGTTGAGGCCGAGGGGCTGGAGCCCACCGCCGACGAGTCGCAGGTGGTGCTGTGCCCGGACCTGGAGGTGGACAGCTGGCTCGGAATCAACTTCTACGACCTGGATTTCGGCGGCGGCTGCCCGTTCTACTTCATGCCGTCCTACCTGCCCATGGAGGGCACCATGTTCCTGCTTCCGTCCTTCCTCGGCGACGGCGGCGTCGAGGCCTACGTCTCACTCTTCGAGGGCCACCTCGAGGAGTTCAAGAAGATATGCTACATTATTGCTTGATCCGGTTGCGGATCCGCCAGCCGTGAACAGTGATAGAAACAAGAGCATCCAGGACTGGAATCAATTGATCTCAACATATGTCAAAATTCAATTAATTAGAAATGTCTCACGAGGCAACGTAGACGGGCGCACCGACCTGGATATGCTAGCTGGTGGAGAGCGCGGAGGAGTAGAGGGAGCTTTGAGTTTTGGTTCTTTATGAGGTGCGACAAAAAAGTTTGCCTAGGTTTGGACATCACAGCTAAGTGTTGTTTTGTTCTAAACAGCTGTACTAATCACTGGGCACCATAGTCAAAGTGTGTGTAGAGAGGTGCCACCAATAAGAACCAATCCATGGTCAATAAAATGAAAACAAGATTTTCTGTCTGCTGCGATGTGGCCGGAGGCGGCCCATTTTGTGACTGATTTTTCCATTGGAATAACAAGATAAGATTTCGTAAAGCAGAAATGCCTTATAAAATACTCATGCAAACTTTTACCATGTTGGATAAGCTGACTGCCATCATGCCGTTCACTCGACGTGGCTACGTCAGCGTGTTCTATTTCTAAGCTCTGTTTGCCCACGGCATTTATCAGCAAAACATTACACATTAGTCAGTCACGGCGCAAAGCGGCATAAGCACTTCCCAGGTCCATAAGAAAGAGACACCATTTTTTAAACCTTGTAATTCGTACATGTGTTTAGAGAGAGCATCTCCAAGTGAGTCTCATATACCTTCCCTGAATCAAATTAATGTGATAGAAAACGATCTCTAACAGCTCTTCAAAATAACTCACAGATTTAAACTCCATCTAAATACACCTAATTTATAGCTAGAAACAGGGAGAAAGTTGGAGGCACCCAATCCTTCTAATTACATGAGAATTAATATTGTTATGGCTCACATGGTAACATGGCCCAATCAAAAATATTATTGATCCATTTTTGAGCAGTTGGAGAAGACAAGAGAATTGTCCCTAATACTTTTTGGACTGCTACTAAAAATAGTCTTTTTTATCAATTTAATGAAGAACTTTTGAAGATGCTCTCACCACTTGGGACCACCACTAATAAGGCCAAACACGGCCAACATAAGAAAACTTCCTTTTGGCATAAGGCATTCTAGTATATATCATGCCAGCACATAGTATAAGCTAATATTATTTATGGCAGTTTTGAAATAAGAAGTGCTTTCACGTACAATTGAATTGAGCTATATCTGACTAGTGCAAATCCATTCGTACTACGCTAATCCATGATTTGCACCGGCCGGTCCTACGGCTAGGTCGGACAACCCTAGCTGTACGTGTGTGTTCTTTTAAAATTGATGACTAGATCCATGATTTTTGGCATCGAGGGTGATTCAGGATTACTATTACCTTAAATTATTTCATCCTGAAAGACGACAATACTGAGATACTTTTTCTAGCTTTGCCCCTTTTGTACGGCTAGCAAAACGAAAAGAGGCCAAAACTAACATCAAAATCTATATTCGCCCACCCGTTTCACGGAGATAAGTTTATAAGATGTGGCAATCCGAACCAGAAATGGACCGTAGTTGCTACTTTTTATATTAATCAAATATAATGGTTGATTATTCTCCATCAAATACGAAACAAAAAGTTCAGTCAACTTAGTTGGTTCCTACAACATACTGTACGAAGTTTTGGCACAAACATGCAGAACCAACACATTATTTTAATAGTTTGATTTCTTCTAACCCAAAACTAGTTTCTTTATAATACTTTCTATGTCTTTATTGGGTCTTAACTATGTCACTACTTTGCATTTTGTGCGCATATATGATGGTAGGTTTTTTATGTTCTTCCTTGTGCAAAGGGCTAAGAGTAGGTTTTTTATGTTCTTCCTTGTGCAAAGGCTAAGAACTAAAGCTCTCCATTATTGCACTGCACTGAAGTCTTGCTTAAGTATTCGCTCATCTCATAAGGAGGGGGGGGGGGCAATGTCAAGGTCTTGCGTAATTGTGTATGATACTTTTCTGTGTACATCTACTTATATATAAAAGATGCAACTCACTAGCATGTCTTATTGGCTATTTTCTCAATTCACGTTGCGTCACATCATCGTAATTAATTTCAACCATTAGATAAAGAATGGATGTTAGAGATTAACACTATTTCTATGGTTTTTTGGCCGGTCATAGCCACACTATCTTCATCTTCCCTAGCATAACCGATTACAAATTATTTGCAATCTGATTGTGTATTTAGTTTCATCATATCCATTTGATCCTCCAACCCATTTTCCTCAAACACTTCTTAACATTGAAGGCAATAGAATGCACCCCTAATGCTTGACTCTTCAATCCCCATCTCTTTGGGTGCCGATTAACTAAAATAAAAATTGACGAATGAATTTGTTGGTTTTTGGCATCGAGGGTGATTCAGGATTACCATTAGCTTGAATTATTTCATCCTGAAAGTCGCCAAAACCAGTGACATACTTTTTCTAGCTTTGTCCCTTGTATGGCTAGCCAAACGAAAAGAGGCCAAAACTAACGTCAAAATTTATATTCCTCCACCCAGTCCACGGAGATAATTCTATAAAATGTGGCAATCCGAACCAGAAATGGACCGTGTGATTGCTACTTTTTGTATTAATCTTATATTTACTAATTGGAGGCTTGTTTTAAGGCCTCCACATTAATAGCAATAAAATCTTAAAAATTCTCATAAAAAGCAAAACATTTGGTCGTTGATTAGTCGTTTCGGTCAACTATTGCCATTGGATCAATTATAATGTCTAATAAATTACCCACTATGCCATTATACAAACTAGCGTATACTCACGAAAGAAAAACAACAATGTATTCACTCAATGGTAACCTTTCATGAGCGTTTCCTATCATATATGTCTCTCTGTTTCTCAAGCGTGATAACCCTAATGCCGCAACCACTACTCCCTCAGTCCATCTGCACGAAAGAGCATATACCTACGAGACCTCTCGATCGATGGCATGAGGCATTGATTCTTTCATTATGTTCTATCAAGCGTGCAGGTCCCCGGAAGCTGGAGTTGTCGATTCCGAAGGACGCCGCACGTAACATATCGCAGTTGGTGAGATGATGTGAGCGAGAACCTCCGGAGTTGAAACAAAGGATCTTTGGTAACCCCAACGATTGAGCATTGAACACAATATATTCTTAAAATTAATACTCGAGCTACAGGGGCTATGACCCCACCCTCGGGCATTTTGTTAAGAAGAGGACTTTGACTTTCTCACGCAGGTCAAGAAAATTCTCGAACCTCATTCCCAACCATATACAGGGACTCGGTTAACCGTGTGAATTGTGACATGAGTCTTTACCTAATTTTTTGTTGGGAAAGGTGAGATTTTTTTCACAGCCGGTGTATATGTACCTGCTGCAAGGATCACGTCGGAACTCCGAAGGCAGCACCAAGATCATGGTGCTTGTTGAGTATATCTTGTTCAGCGACTTGTCAAGCAGAAGGCTACTAATTTTTATGTTTAATCCTAAGTATAAACGACATGGACTGCACTGACGTGTAGCACATGCCAAGATCTGAATGTGCCAATCTACACAGAAGCCACCTAAATATAATGATTGTAAATAAAAGGTTGGTCTTAATCTACCATACTCTACTGTTCAGATATTAGTCGTCGTATATAGTCTTCATATCAGTCTCCGAAAAGTACCATATACTATGTGTGGTTTCACCAATTCCGACAATAAGATAATATGTACATACGCATAGTAAAAATGCAAACATATTAACAAGATATTGGTTCACGCAAAAACAAAATTATTAAAAACGGACATATATCCAGTTTTGGACCAGCTTTATGGCACTATTTGTGATGTATATATACTCATTGAGTCTCAAGTAAACAGGACACACCCTCAATCAAATTAGAGAACAAAAACAGGTGCCAGGTGACAGCATGCACACTGCAGTGTCTTATTATTACACGAAAACGAGAACGGCGCGGTGACAATCGCAACAGATGTGCGTGGCATCCTTCAGGAACCACTGATGATGAGTTACGACGACGATCCGCTAGGTGGAGGCCGCAAGCCCCTCGTCGGCTTGAGTCTCATCCACCCTCCGGCGGTTGGTCCTGAAGCAGTTGCGGCGGATCTCGCCGCGGTTTCCGTTGGGCCTGAAGTGGCTGAGCTTGGTCATGGTCGTGGCAAACGCGGCGAAGAAGGCGTTCTGATCCTGCGCGAACCGCTCGACGATGGGCGCCGTCCTGGCGTCCTTGATCAGCGCCATGTCAGAGGTGAAGACGCCCTGCCTGTTCTTGAGGTCCCAGAAGTACCTGTTGTCGAACAGGTTCCAGGTGAGCACGTCGATGGGCTGGATCAGGTTCGGGTTCCTGGCGCAGGCGATGAGGAGCAGCGTCGCGAACACGTCCTCCCGCTTCTGCGCGCGGTCCCGGAAGGAGTCGCAGCGCGCGACGCCGATGGTGTGGGCGCCCGAGAGCGCCACGAGCTCGGTGGGGTCCCCGAACCCCTTGCTCGCGAAGGCGGACAGGAGATCGGGCACCTCGCTGGTCGGCGCCGGGAGGCCACGGACCTCTTCCTCTGACGCTGGGCCCGTGCTGTCAAGCATGCCCTGGGCCACGGCGTAGTTGGGCCCACCCAGCCACTTGACGGCGGCCTTGGTGGCCAGGGCGAGGATGTCGGTGCACGACACGGTGGCGCCGCAGGCCAAGTGCACCTCGGCGCGCATCTGCTCGATGAGCTGAAGCGCCCTCTTGTGCAGGGTCAGGTTGGCACGCATCCGCTGCTCGCTCCCTCTTCCCTGGAGAAGGACCGACGCGTCGCATCCCTGCATTGATCGAACAACACACAGTATGCGTAAGCTAAAGACACTAAACAGGAAAATGTAGTAAAACAAAGAAATTAAATAGAGAAAAATGTAACAGTCAAGCTAGTATATATATCTATGTATGTGAAGCCTCTTTTAATTTGCCATAAACCGTACCTGAGGGAAGCAATCGTGGAAGTAGATGCGGAGGAGGCCGGCAGCGATGGAAATGTCATTGCGGAGCACCTGGAACATGGCCAGAAAAATGGCCTGCTCCAGGTTGGCGCACGAGGCCACGGTGAAGTAGTCAGAGAGGCGGGCGCCGTCGGTGGCATTGAAGGGGACGGATAGTGCCGGCGGCAGCAGCTCGGGGGCGGAGAGTGCCGGGGACAGCACGGAGACCAGCAGCATGGCTACTAGTGCAGCGGCAGTGCTGCTCCTCGCCATGGCCGCTGCCATTTTTGGTGAAACTACCGCTATCTAGCTAACGTCTTCGTAAAGCTCTGCTGTGAGCGCATGCAGTAGCTTCCGAGCGGTCCTTCTTTATATAGCCGGGTGCTTGATGAAACCAGATCCAATCTCTACCTAACACATGCTGGCCTAGCTTGAAATTACCAAGTGGTAATGAAAACAAAGACTAAGTTTTTCAGATTCCCGGCCCTCGCCGGACATTAATTACGGGCATCCATGTGAAGGCTTTGTTTTATGAGTTTTCTCCAGTACCCATAGATGACTGCTGGATGGGGAAAGTGCATGTTCTATATGCTGTTAGTTCCCGTGTCACGAAAAATGATCATCGGCAGGTTAAAATTGCGTATGGGTTTTAGAAAATGACACCAGACACAGAACGGTGCTTATCATTTACTCATGAGATGCAAGTTGTATATGATTGTGGATGCGGGACGACTTAATTTGCTGCCACGCTACATATATATGATTTCCATAAAATCGAGATATAAACTTCAGAATCTCGGTGCAAGCAAAGGGCAGCGTACCATCTTTCTACTGCTCTCGGATCAGACAGTTAGAATCAATTTAAATTCTGGCCCACGAATGAACTCAGTAGTTTTAACTCTTAATAATATATGGTTGTAATTCGCATAAACGGTTGCAACTTGAAAGCAAAATTTTACCCTCGCCATCAACTTTTGTTCTATATTTGGGGAAGTTCACTTCTAACGACTAACATACATCTGGCTGTGGCATCCATGCATGTGGGTATTGCTCCAGCATATGTATGTTCCACGTTTGATTCCTACATCAACTAATCAAATTGAGTGGCAGCTTGATATACAAAATTGGATTGGGCTGATGCGGACACATCAACTCTGGACCATGGATGAGATTCCCTTGCAGGAAGGACCAAAACATGTGAACAGCTTATACTAGAGGGCGTCATGGAACAAAAGTTCTGAAACCTTTTATTCAAATAATTCATGTCGAAAGACCCGTGAATTAGCTGCATGTTTCTTAACTACGAACATCTTGTTGATCATGGAGGAATGCATGGGGCTTGGTGGCATGGAAAATGTGATCATTGGCCAATGGCGAGCCCAGGATTTAGACCACGGATATTCAAAATTTATAGTGGTAAATTTGTTTTTGACACCCTGAATTATGGAACCTCTCAACATCAGGAAGAACCAACACCATTGTTCAATAGGAAAAACTGACACAAATAGGAGTGCAAATAATGTCAGACCATGTAATAGTTAATTAAATAAAAAATAGAATGATAGAAAAAATGTTTGTATTATTTAGGAAATAATTTTTTTATCAATACATGCTAATCAAACTCTCGAAACAAATTGTTGATCAATACCTGCTCAACCATGCAGAATAGTCGATCCAACCAATCCTAGGGTTGGGGCTTTGGTGGCGATCGTTGTAGCTGCCAATTGTGCCCCGGTGCGGAAAATCGAGAATCATATTCCACACTCGTGCGCGTGCACCCCTCCTCACAAACCAAAACTTCTGTCCAAACTTTCGTCTTTCCAAAGTTTTGCAACAAACTTTCCTAAAATGACAACTTTTTCTAAAAGTTTGTTTTCAAAGTTTTGCTATGAAACTTCCAGAGAAACTCTATCTCTCTCTCTTCAAATTTTCTTGTAAAACTTCCAGAAAAAACTTTGGCTTCAAAGTTTTGCAACGAATTTTCCTAAAATGGAAAGTTACTGGTGCAAAACTTTTCACAAATAGAAAGTTTGATAGCAGGGCTTACTGCGATCGCGAGCCTATTAGCCTTGGGTTTGTGCGTGCGTGGGTGGCACGAGTTAGGTTCGGCTGCAATCGTCCAGGGTGGTTTGACAGTTCTTTTGATGATCAACGAACGCGTCTATTGCATTGATCATTTCAATCGTAGAAAACACTGCCAGGTTGTGCCCTCTAAACTCTGCTGAATCGATCGGCAATAGCTATGGCCTATGGGCCAATATTGCTATTGGACCGTGATGGGTACAGGAAGGTGCTATCTGTATGGGCCTTTTTTGGGTTAGGAATGAGTGGCAGCCTGTTTTTGTTTTTCTTTTTTTTTTACGTATATACACACAATATATTACATATAAAAATGTTTTTGCCAAAAATAATGGGCATTCAACTGAATACCCTTGAATTGAAATGGGCCCGCCCCTTGATTGGCGACATGTGGAAACGTCACAGTTGATCCCCTCCACTGCCCCTAGGTCTATAGGCCGCAAGTGGAAACAATGACATTGCTAGCTCATCAACTTTGGGTTTACTCAAAATATGAAGCTGACCTAGATAGATTATGGACCCTAGGGCATCACAATTTCATTCCCAGAGTATTCTGATATATCTAGTTTCAAACTTGTTTGATCAACAGTGAATATAGTTCCAAACATGGTCTCAGAAAGTTGATTCAAGTCTTGATTAACAGAAGACATATAATTATGTTGTAGACATTTTCCCAAGAAGATCAACCGGAAGGAAAACACACACATACAACAATTTTATTATATGCTTATTAAAAGAAACAGGGGGTGTACGTGCAATTCAGCTAGTCTTATTATTACACGATCGAGGCGAACATGGTGAAAGTGGTGGTGGTGTGGGAGAAATGTGTTCAGTGCGTGTACTTGTGCAGAGGTTGTTGCTGTGAACCACATTACACGCAGCGCATTGATCTGCAGGAACAACCTGCGTGCAGGTACAGACGGGAAAATGATCAGGCAGAGGCTGCGAGCCCCTCGTCGGATGCCGCCTCGGCGACCATTCCAGAGTTGGTCCTGGCACAGCTAAACTGGCGGACCTCACCGAAGTTCCCTCTGGGCATGAAGATGCTGAGCTTAGTCATGGAGAAGCTGAACGCGGAGTGGAAGATGTGCGGGAATCTCGCGAACTGCTGGACGGTGGCGGCCGTCCTCCAGTCCCTCGCCAGCGCCATGTCAGAGGTGAAAACGCCCTGCTGGTTCAGCAGGTTCGTGTAGTACTGGCTGTCGAGCCGGTCCGGTGTGTGCACGTCCAGGTTCTGCACCCATCCCCGGTTCCATGCGCAGGCGTTCTGGAGCTGCACCGCGAACAGGTCCTCCCGGCTGTTAGCGCGGTCCGCGAAGGAGTCGCAGTGCGCCCTGCCGATGGAGTGCGCGCCGGAGAGCGCGACGAGCTCCATGGTGCTTCCGAAGCCCCTGGTCGCGAAGGCGCGCAGGAGGTCGGAGACCTGGTTGGCTGGAGACGGGAGGCTGTTGACTTCCTGCTCCGTGGCCGGGGCCAGGCTGTCGAACCGGCCCAGGGGTACGCGGTACGAGGGCCCACCGGTCTCGATGACGGCGTCGCGGGTGGCCAGGGCCAGGATGTCGGCGCAGGACACGATGGGCCCGCATGTCTGGTGCACCTTGAAGCGGATCTGCTCGATGAGCAACAGGGCCCTCTTCTGCAACGTCAGGTTGGGTGTCATCGTTTGCTCGTTGTTCCGTCCCTCGAGAAGGATCGACGCGTCGCAGCCCTGCAAGGATTTGTTTCATACTTACTTTGATGGACACAAGGCTTAGACCAAATAACTATAAAAACTTAAACACCATATGCGATGCAGTTGTGAATGATGCATGAAAGAGCTAACAAGAGGTAAATAGCTAGCAAAACAAAAAAAAAAAACCAAATTTAGACCTGAGGGAAGCAGTCGTGGAAGAAGATGCGGAGGAGGCCGGCGGCAAGGTTGATGTCACCTCGGAGCGCCCAATTCAGTTCCGTACGGACGATGCCCTCCAGCTGCGGGCATGAGTTCGCGTAGAAGTTGTCAGAGAGGGGCGGCCGGCGGTAACATTCAAGGGGACCGAGAGGGCTGGGGACAACACGCAGGCTAGTGCGATGGCCACTATTGCAGCGGCAGTGATGCTCGTCGCCATTCTCACTGCCATTGCTGGCGGAACTCGCTGCTAGCTAACTTAGCTATGTCTGCTAACAGCTTACACACTGCTGTGCCTGTGTGGCTGGTTGGCCTCCTCGATCGGGTCCTAATTTATAGCCGGTTGCCGGGTGCAGCCAGATTGGATCTTAGATAGCTTAGCTTTTCTTTTGCTTCTCGGTGATGGATAAAATTAATTGATTTGAGACTTTCAGATTTCCTGCACGTTCTTGCGCCTGATCCCCACCTTCCCTGTGTACATCATTCTTGTCCACTACCAATTTGAGAGGCCAGCTAGAAATAGTTATATAGTTGGATAAGCATGATGGGGGCATAGCAATCTTATTCCATGCAGGTAGAGCCAAACATATTCATGAAATCCTCACCTATTGGCGGGCTGGGGTTTACTGACTACCTCCTTGATCGGGTCCTAATTTATAGCCTGTTACTGAGTGCAGTCAGATTGGATCTTAGATCACACCCATGTAGCCTTCGTTCGTCCCTACTAGGGGTAAAATCATGATTTTTTAATTGTGATTTTACCCTCAGTAGGGGCAAAGTTACACTTCAGGAGTTTAACATTGCTGCACGTTCTCGTTTGAAATTGTTTTTCCTTTTGAGAATTATTCTCGACGGACATTATGGGATCAGCTAGGCTTCATTATTGTCCACTAGTACAAGTTTTAGAGGCCAGCTTGAAATAGTTATATATATACTTGGACAAGCACGATGGGGGCATAAGAAACTTATTCCCTGCGGTTAGAGTGGAGGTTTCAAACCTTCAATTATTTGCTTGAACAAAATATATTCATGAAATGCCTAGCCGATTCGAGCTGTAGGCGAGTGGAGGTTTCAAACCTTCAATTATTTGCTTCGAATAACACATGAAAGTTGCATGTTGCTCTGGATTAAACGACAAGGAACAAAATTTATAGTTCTTGTAATGCTTGATTTGCGAAAAAGAAAAATTCAATAAACCATAGCCGTGTTAATTATGTTAGCAGGAGCAAACCTCAGTGATCAAGGAGGCATGACTTGTTGGTAATGTTCTAAACTAAGACTAGTGTTTCATTGTGAGTCCCTACTCCCAGTAGTTTTGCTTATGGCATGTATCCTGTGTGATGTCTCAATTAAATTGACTGCTTGAAACGCAGTCCAGCACCTCGATTAGAGAATCATTATTAGGACCCAATCTGTCATTTTCAGTTTAATCCATGGTCATAAACAAGGTGAATATGCCCGAGTTTAGTGAAAGCCCTACTTGACCATCAGGTTCCGTGTCTTGCCTACAACGGTAACTTTTGTTGTGCTCGAGTTTGGAAATTAAACTAAATATATTTCCCTAGAGAAAACCTTCTTGGTACTCCAATGGCATTAAGAATTAAATTGCTACCTACTATGAGTGTGTTACTGATTATGTTGCTTGAAATTATGACAAAAAGAATGGACATACAGATGCAGAAACCACCCCATAAGTCACTTCGAGTTTGAGATTCCCAGTCATAAGTCTATTTTATTGCAAATCCCCTCCTATCCACTACGTTTGTTGCAAAAATCACCTCATCTAACACATGTTTAATTATTTTTTATATGTTTTCATCGATATAAATTCAAGAAAAAGTTAAGTTAAATAAGTTTAACATTGTTAGTTTTTTTAAATAGGTATAATTCATCTTATTTCCATGAAAAATGCATTCAAATCTCAAATTTTATCGGGACAACTTTCACACTCTAACTGGCATATTTTTTCAAAAAAAAAATACATGAAAACTTATAGTTCTAAAATGTCGTAAGGTTGATAAGAGTACCATTATCTGTTTTAAATGAACAAAAATGGGCTGATCCAATTAAACATTTGTGTAACCGGGGTGATTTTTGCAACAAAACTTAGGGGGTTGGTAGGGATTAGCAACAAAATAACTTATGGTGGGAGTTTCAGAATCTAACTAACTTAGGGGTGGTTTATCTATGCAATTATCACGAAAAAGAATGATATTTCCACGGTTAGAAATCTTAAAGATTGGCAGTGATGAGCTGTTTTGTGAGGTGGTGAGTTCGGAAGGTATATATGGAAAACATTTTAGCATGTTGTTCTTCCAACGATGAATGTTTTTGCACTGGAATTGGTTACACAACTTCTCTGCGACAGGCCATGCATGATAATTAAGGAGCCGCTTAATTTTAGGACTAGTTTAATTGTTTGGAGTTACCATCCAACTTCTTCAATATTATGGCATGCTTTGGTCAGTCCAAGATGATGTCTTGCAAGTGGGTTCAACAATCTCGATTGAGGGCTCTGGTGTATCTGAAATGATATATGAATGACTTGATAAATATAATGAAACCAAGATAATCCAACTTTGGTGCCAAGAAGACTAATTAATTAAATCATGTCAAGATCTTGATAATACTAAAATATGACAATAATATTATAAAATATAATATATGATAATGTTATTATATTAATATGACTCAAGAACTACGATCAATAAGTGCAGAAGAGATAGATGTTTAACTCTCAACATAAGTTTCAGAAGTGTTATGCTTGATTTTTATATACTGAATGACAGATTAAGCTTCACCGCACATAAATATAAGGTCTTTTTTTTTATTGAGGATAAGTTTTGTATTTTCATATTATTGAGCGTGTCAAGTCGATTAAACATTTTGCGAGAAGCAAGCTATAAAGAGAGCTCGACTTGGTTTGTTTGAAAGTCAAGCCAAATCAAGCAGAGCCAAAATTACGACCAAGACGAGCTAGCTCATGGGGCCTTGAACTATTTTTTTCCATCCCTAGATGCAAGTGTCAAACACTACCACAATCCGCTAACGGCCTAGCGGCGCGACCTAAAGCAGCCCGCTGCTATAGTGTTGGGCCGGCAGGCCCCAAAGCGGCCTAGCGGCGCGGCCTAAAGCAGCCCGCTGCTATAGTGTTGGGTCGGCCACCTGGATTGAATGAGATTGTCAACAACGCAACTGATTTATTGATGCAGTTAGAAGTCCTAGAAAACTATTGTTGATGGTGCTTTCTGTTAAAGAGATTTTGGCTGCTGCAGCTAATAGTTTTTGGCATCTTCTGTTATATTTCACAAGGAGTTTTTTGGTCCACAATATTGGCCAGTAGTTTAATCCAACAGGAGATCTGATATCAGAAATACACAACTAATGGGCAGTGTTTTACCATATTGAAGGTAGTATCGTCAAAGCAATAGGTTAATTATGATTAATTTTTATTTTTGTAATATATAAATGAAATCAGTAATCTAATTAATCTTTGATGTTAATAATGTGTTCATTATTATTCTTATAATAAATGTGTGGTTCATATATTAAAATTATATTCTATGAAAAATAAATCTATTAATTATTGGTGAAATTACAAAAATACCCTTTAAAAACTACTGACGCACTGACAAGTATTGTATACCGAAAAACTCCTATATTCTGCAGGGATGGGGAGGAGGCTGAAGCTACATTTGCTTAATTTTAGGCTGACTTACACTAACGACCGGGAAGTGATCCTAGAAACTGGGTTGCTAAGTTGTGGTACTGATCAATTAACCATCCATGAGTGTGTTCAATCATTCGTCTATAATGACATAAGTTAATCTCTCCCATATGCCCACAAGATAAATGTGTATTGCAAATGCTTTTTGTTTAAAGAAGTCTTAGTTTATTCTCCTTTGGTAAAATTGGCCAGCATCATTGAGATGATAGGTCTAGAGGCTGGTTGCCAATTGTCATCTCTATCTATGTAATATAACAAATGATATAATTCATCAAACAAAAACATTGTGGGTATAGTAACCTCTAGCGCACATGATTTGACAACGACCCATTGGACAACGACCAGATTGAATGAATGGGTATAGTAACCTCTAGCGCACATGATTTGACAATGGGGAATAAATAATGTCTAGCGCACATCAAAATGAAGAGAGAGAGAGAGAGAGAGAGAGAGAGAGAGAGAAGAAAAAGTCAGAGACAGTATGCAACTAACTAGGTAACCTACCCACGTATTCGCGAGGTTCATTGGGAATAATTTCCCTTGACTTATGCACATTTAACTTGTTTTAGTCAAATTGTCAAGTTTTATAATACAATATAATGGTTGATCTCTTACCTCCCATGTTTTTACGATATATCTATAAAACAATTATGCATGAAAATATAATATGATCATCGTCTAGTATAGGGAATTTCTAGTATTTGTTGCTAGCCTCCGATCAGTGGCATGTGCAGGCTTGGTGCACATGTTACTATTGCTAATGTTACCAATCTAACCATCACTATATTATATTTTTTAGTACATTACAGTTTCTGGATCATTACTTTTGTAATGGTAAACGTACCAATTAATAAATTTTTTAATGGCAAGGGTGAGTAGTATTAAAAATAAACATAGGAGCAGTTTTAATCTATCTTTTTACAATGTTAACCGTGGCTAATTTATATATAACCAATCATACTTTGATCTCATTAGTAGCTTATTTATGGTAAATAATTTGATAGAACACATATTGGTACACTGGTGTATATGTATTACTATTTGTAGCTACAGCTCTACAATGCTACCTTGATGCCATTCCCACCATAGGCAATGGCTACTGATAAAGAAATGGTATATATGGGTCCGTTGTGGCTACTTTATCTCCTAGAAAATGTTGTATGTATTATTGTCCAACATAGATAAAGAGCATTGCTCGTCATTCCGCTCTAGGACCGAGAGCCCTGGGTATTCCTATTTTAGTGGATGATATCTGGAGTCTTGAAGTTTAACATGACTTAAGAGAAAATTTTTACACAAGAGACATGAATATTAGGGTAAGAAGCTAAACTAAACTATGAAGGATTAATGGATTAATCCAGTAGTTTAATTTAGTCACTCTATTTGCCAACTACGGTGGACATGGTGAGAGCTTCAGTATATACCATTGCTTGTTTTGGAATGATATATGCAAGCTTGTTGTTAATTTTTTCTATGCTTATTGTTTTGTTTATCTCTCGATTTCTTTTTTCCTACCGTATCCTTTCTTTTTCTTATTGAAGCAAAGCATGCAAACCTTTTAATTTTTGTCTAATAAGGGCCATGGTGGCTAATAATAAAGTAAAATATAAAGGTATTTTAGTCCAGTTTTCATAACGGCAGTGGTGGGTAATTTTATTTCTTTTTTTTCGATTAATGTGGTAATTTATAGGCCTTGAGAACGAATGTGTTGGCTTCTTTTCTTGCTCAAATATAGATATAATAGATATACTGAAGATGGAACAGTTTTAGTTCTGGATTGACGTTAGTTTGTGTGACATATTGCATATTGCATTGGTAGTGGTTGCAAATAATAGATACACTTATCGAATGAAAATGGTAATGCGTGGCAGAACATATTATTGCATATAATAGATACACTTATCGAATGAAAATGGTAACGTGGGATAACATATTGCATATTGCATTGGTAGTGGCTGCAAACCCATGCCACACGAAAGGCTGAATAACCAGCAGGTTGTAGTAGTACTGATGACGACTGGAATTGGAAGAGCATCATCGATCAGGCAGAGGCTGCGAGCCCCTCGTCGGCGGCGGGCTGGGTGACCCTTCCGGAGTTGGTCCTGGTGCAGGTGAACATGCGCCTCTCACCGAAGTTCCCGCGGGGCATGTAGTTGCTGAGCTTAGCCATGGCGTTGCTGAAGGCGACCTGGAAGGCGGCCGGGTTGTTGGCGAACTGGTGGACGATGCTGGACGTCCTCCAGTCGTTCATGAGCGTCATGTCGGAGGTGAACACGCCCTGCCTGGCCACCAGGTCCACGTAGTACTGGTTGTCGAGCAGGTCCGGGGTGCGGTGGTCCAGGGGCTGCTGCCAGTTGGGGTTCCTCGCGCACACCATGCCTAGGATCCTGGCCCAGGGGTCCTCCTGCCGGGCGGTGCGGTCGCTGAAGGAGTTGCAGCCCGCCCGGCCGATGGAGTGCGCGCCGGAGAGCGCGACGAGCTCCACGGGGTGCCAGAATCCCCTGCTCGCGAAGGAGCTCAGGAGCTGCGAGGACAGGTCGGTCGGCTTCGGGAGGCTGTTCACGTCCTGCGCCGAGGCCGGCCCGAAGCTGTCCAGCCGGCCCAGGGCCACCTGGTACGACATGCCGCCGGACCCGATGACGGCGTCGCGGGTGGCCAGGGCCAGGATGTCGGCGCAGGACACCACGCCGGCGCCGCAGGCCTGCTGCACCTTGAAGCGGATCTGGTCGATGAGCAGCAGCGCCCTCTTCTGGAGTGTCTGGTTGGGTATCATGTTCTGCTCGGTGTTCCAACCATTCAGAAGGATTGACGCGTCGCATCCCTGCGTGTTGTATGTTTGTGCATATATTAGAACATGCATCGTAATTTATTATTAACGTGGTTTATGTTTTTTTCTCTTTTTTAGATACACCAAAACAAAAGTCTAAATACCACGCGCAGGAAAAAATACACCCACAAGAGGTAAAGCTACAAGCTCCAAATATGGCATATAGGTACAAATTAACCTGAGGGAAGCAGTCGTGGAAGAAGATGCGGATGAGGCCCGCGGCAAGCTTGATGTCACCTCGGAGCGCCCAATACATTTCCGTACGGACGATGCCCTCCAGCTGGGGACACGAGTTCGCGTAGAAGCTCGCTGAGAGGCTACCGCCGGTGGCATTCAAGGGGACGGAGAGTGCTGGGGATGACAACACGGAGATTATTGCCATGGCCACTAGTGCAGCGGCAGTGCTGCTCCTAGCCATTGACACCGCCATCGCTTAACTTAGCTTTAATTTGCTGCTATCTAGTAGCTTACAGACTGCTGTTGTTGTGTGTGTGTGTGGTGTGCAGCCTCTTCCGCCGTGTCCTAATTTATAGCCGGTTTGCCGGGTGCAGCCAGATTGGATCTTAAATCACACTCCAATAATGATAGCTTTTGTTGCCACTCAGCAGACGAAAACAAAGACTTTGAGAGTTTCAGATTCCTGCACGTTCTCGCCTGATTTTTTTTCTTTCAAGGGTTATTCTCGCCGGACATTACGGGCATTAGGCTTCATTCCTGTCCACTAACAATTTGAGAGGCCAGCTGGAAATTACTATATGTATAGGTTCATAAGCATGATGGAGGCATAACCATCTTTAATTCTCGCAAGTAGAGTCAAACATAGCCACGTGGCGGGTTGCGGTTTAGAAAAACTTAATTTCCTTCACATAACACACGAAAATTGCATGTTGCTCTGGAGAAAGAAAATAAACTGTAAGGAAGAAAACTTATAGTTCTTCCGATGCTTGACTTGAGAAAAAAAAGAAATATTCAACAAATCATCATCCTGTTGGCCGTATTCAACAGTGCCCGGATTAGAGAATCAATAGAGCTAAGCCAGTCATATTCAATTTACTCATTATTGTTCATAAGCAAGACGTAACATGCACATATGCCACTCGATCCTTGCTTACCCCGAGAGCCTGGTGTTTCTCAAGTTCTGAAAGTTAAATAATTCCCTAGAGGTAACCTTCTTCAGGATAATACCAACAGGAGATAGATTGGTGATTAACTGATTATGTTTGCTTGAAATGTAGTGAGAAAAAATGGTATCTTCAAGGTTAGAAGTGCTTAAAGATTGGCAATGAGAATAAATCAATGTGGTAGGCAAAGAAGGAAGCTGTTCTGCGCCTGATCGTTCTTAGAAGGTATGGAAAAGCTTGACAAGTCCAAGCAAGTTCCTGCTAACTTATAGTTGTCACTTGGAAATAATATTTCTACCACCGTCACTTGGAACAACATTGAACATATGAGCTGTATGACCATCCTCATAAGGATTGAGAACTATCTTCAATACCGTGATCAGATGTCCGCATGTTACTGCTCTGCGACAGGCCATGAGGAGTTGCGGAGACTGGAACAATAATGCTCTTGACTTTGTAATTAGATAAAGACATTAGACATTTATATAATGCCCCTGAGTGTGTTCCATCATTATGCTATAAAATAGTATCACTGAACTTATAATAATGCTCTCACACCTTTGTAAAAATAAAATGTGTATAATTGTAATACAGTCTTTCTTATATCCACCCCCATAGAATTGGCCACTTCTGAAACCTAAACCCTGCTGCCTTGACCTGGCCTCAATGATGGACTCATCATTTAGATGGACAGATGGTGGGCCCACAGGTTGAAGAATGCATTTCACAAAACAAAAACGTGTAGATAAACGGGAAGGCATCTATATATATGTTTCTCAAATATAATTTGTTTGTCCCCTAGACCACCTTTGAACCACCAAACAAATTGAATGATTGGATATGGTAAACTCTAGGATAGGACAAACGAAACGAAAATGGCTGGGACTAAACAGATTAAAGTGAAGAGGAAAAAAAGAGAGGAGATGATATGCAACTAATGCACGGAAGAATAAATAATTTTAGAGTACCGCTATAGGTCTAACCCGATCGCCCTACTCATGTACAACTCAAGCTATTATAAAAACTAAATATCATCATTTGGAAATTTAAAACACTTGATTACCATATATTCATCCAGTCGGAATAGAGTTTGGACATTCGGGTTGGCTCTACAGCAATTTCCATAATTTTATTTCGCGAACCGACGTTGGTTTGTTAACTCAAAAGTGGAGATTGTTTACTTCTAATTAGGCATGCATGCATGCAGAAATGACAGTACGATATCTGAAGATTGGGCCCACACAATTATCACATCGACTAGGAAATGAAAACCTGTATAAAAGTAGTAAAAGTCAATTTCTTGATCATCTGAAGATATATCTTGTGTGAGGGATGTATCTCACACACAAAAAGTTGTATGCAGGACCCAGCCTCGACTTGCCAGTTTTACTATATAGATCAGCAGGGCAAAGTGGCAAAGATGACTATGTTCCAGTTTACAGAGTAATTAAGACTTATGGAAAATAGGTAGCCAGTTCTCTTTCAATGGCTTCTTTGGCGGAAAAAAAAACAATTTGGGCACGAACTCATGGACTACACATACAATCCTGCCGAGCCCAACTGGAATTCGAGCTTGTCCATGTAATACCTTAGCGTCCACGCAGAGAGATACGGGAGCACCCAAGTCTCCCCGGGATAGAGGTAGGGGCGAAGCCAGCAGGCGAGCTCGTCGGGGTCAGCACCTCAAAGCGATGGGATCATACGGGTTATTGAACAGTGATTAATTAGCAGCATAACCGTTGGGATCGGTTGACATCAATGCCACAACGTAGCTTCGCTCTTGGATGGAGAACATGACAATGAGCTTGTTTAATACATCATTGTTACACATATATATTCTAATTGTTCTAGTAGTACATTTTAATAGTTCTAGTAGTTTAATTTGAATGTTCAAATAATTCGACATGTTTTAGAAAGAAAAAAATGTGAACAGATAAATACCAAAACTCATAATATAATGGTACTGGTGAGTAATTTATATATTGTTAGATCCAAATACTATCCTTCTCTAATATTAGATTCGGCTGCTAGTTATTTTACTTTATTAGGGATTTTAGGATTTTCATCCTATTAATGTGAATGTGGAGGTCTCAAAAATATCTTCAATTATTAAATATAAAAAATGTAAGTAAATTTTGTCAATGTTTGCTGTTGAAATGCATCTTAAATATGTGTGAAATGGTTATGTCAGATAAGGTAATAAGCTCACAAAGTTTGTTTCTGCCTCTATTGTTATGGAAGGTATAGGTCGCCAAGTTTCTTTCAACGACAATTGCAAAAAAAAATTAGAAAAACTAGATATTGAAATTATGGAAGATTTCCGTCGGCGAGGAGCAAGCCGCGGCGATGACGAGTTAGGGCCAATGGGGTTGACGGTGAGAAGAGTTTTGTTGTTGCCGGACTTGGAAAAGGGCTTCGGGGTAGCACGCTGATCTGGCGGTGGTGGCGGAAGAGACGGCGAAGGTGGAGGCAGCAGGGGTACCGCCTCGCAGGCAGTGATAGATGGTGGTTGAGCCAGATCGGGGCGGAGGACATCGTCGGAGAATTTATGGTGCTCACGACGAACCGTAAAATGTGGTGGCGG
The DNA here is from genome assembly GCA_031894775.1 of Chloris gayana. Classification (NCBI taxonomy): domain Eukaryota; kingdom Viridiplantae; phylum Streptophyta; class Magnoliopsida; order Poales; family Poaceae; genus Chloris; species Chloris gayana. Next base: position 73,353 of record JAUNZO010001813.1, read on the forward strand.
GAACAACACTAGAGCTTTTGTTGCCACTCAGCAGAGGAGGAAAACAAAGACTTTGAGAGTTTCAGATTCCTGCACGTTCTCACCTGATTTTATTTTCTTTTAAGGGTTATTCTCGCCGGATGTTACGGGCATTAGACTTCATTCCTGTCCACTAACAATGTGAGAGGCCAGCTGGAAATTACTATATATATAGGTTGATAAGCATGATGGAGGCATAACCATCTTTAATTCTTGCAAGTAGAGTCAAACATAGCTACTTGGCGGGTTGCGGTTTAGAAAAACTTAATTTCCTTCACATAACACACGAAAATTGCATGTTGCTCCGGAGAAAGAAAATAAACGGTAAGGAAGAAAACTTATAGTTCTTCCAATGCTTGACTTGAGAAAAAAAAATTATTCAACAAATCATCCTCCTATTGGCGGTATTCAACAGTGCCCAGATTAGAGAATCAATAAAGCTAAGCCAGCTATATTCCGTATTCGAGTATGCGTTTTCAGTCCTGAGCGGCCCCTGTTCCTCCAAAATTGGCTCATTGGATCATCCCCGTCACCAAGATTCATACTAGCGGTGTTATACCCCCACGCGCCTCCGCCGATCGTGCGAACCGCATCCGCCTTCTGGCGTTGCCGAGACCACCGAGCTGCTACCCAACCAACCAACCAAACGCTCGAGAGAAAGAGAGAGACGCAGAGAGCGAGGATGCAGATGGGGCACTACCGCGGCGTGCGGAAGCGGCCGTGGGGCCGGTACGCGACGGATCGGAGATCCGCGACCCGTGGCGGAAGACGCGCATGTGGCTCGGCACCTACGACACGCCCGTCGAGGCCACGCTCGCCTACTGCGGAATGCTTCTTCTCCTCCGAAAGCGTGGCATGCACGTATGCTTGGTATTACTAACAGGGACTCTACACGTATAATTGCCGAAGCTGAATAGAATTCGACCCCGTCCCGGCCGTTATTTAGCATGAGCTTCGACGCCTAGTGCCAAGGCACAGCTGCAGAGCCTTCTTTTTCTTGTCCCGCACAATCGCCAGGTTGCCAAAGGATCGCGAAGGAATAGAGGTGATGGAGAGCCAGCCGCCGCGCTTTTTACCGGACGACCTGATTACGGACATCCTCCGCCGCCTGGCGCCGCGCAGCCTCGCCGTATCCCGCTGCGTCTGCAAAGGGTGGCGCGCCATCATCGACGAGAGCTGTGTGCTGCGCGCGGACCTCCTACCGGTTTCGCTGGGAGGCATCTTCATCAAACCTCTCGCACGGACCGGAACCCGCTGAATTCTTCGCCCGGCCCTCCATGGTGCCAAAGGTCGCCGGCAAGCTACAAGACTACGTGGCCCATTTCTCTAACTGCTCTGATGGTCAAACCAAAGGCGCTTGGATTCTACAAGAATATAATTATGCCCAAGAAGACAGTAAAAATATTGCAATAGTGAAAAATGATTTGGATTGGGACTCTGACGATGATAATGCCGTCCAAGTCCAAGATAGGGATGCAAAGGGCTCTTGTGGGTATAGCCATATATTTGGGTTCCATCCTTTTAGAGAGATTATCTTCTTGAATTTATCACGTGAAACAGTCATAGCATACCATTTTGATAGCTCAAAGATTCAAGATTTGGGCGAGCTATGCATATGCTTGCCATGTCGTGATGATCTGATAAGCGCAGCATTCATATATACACCTTGTTGGATTGGAGGGTTATCTGCAAAATGTAATCTAGAAACTTGTACACAGGATTAGTATGATTCTACATATTTTTATAAAAGAGAATATATTTCAATATTTCAGCCTCTGCATCGATTGATGCATATAGCCGTTCATTATTACAACCACTGATCGACCGAAGTTCGAAACAAGATAAAAGCAGCGCCGTCCCAAGAATTTTGGTGGCCCTGTACAAAATATTATGGTAAATAATTTGTACGAGTACATAATATATGTTATAAATTAAAAACAAAATAGAATCCTAGGTTTGAGATAGTCAATCTATCGTGCAAATCATACCAAGTGGTCATAGTCAAAATATCATCTGAACTTGTTTCATGCTCTTTAAGTCTAATGCTAAGATGGATCCAATCGTTAAACTCATTATTTGCCAACTGACCTTTTTGTTGCCCTTTAGTAAATAATTTGTAAGAGAAACAAAATACTCTGTTGTTCATCTGTTGGACAAATTAAATTAAATCAGTTGTTCATTGGGCTAAGAAAAATAACAACAAGAACATGGGATCAAAGTATTCACACTGTACCTTAATCAATTGAAGTTTCTAAGAGTGAGACTTGGGTGTGCCCTAGCCTAGGCTGTAGCCTGTAGGCACTAGGCGGCAGCGTCACAATCCGGATTACATGAGAGAGAGATGAGAGGCTGCTGAAACAGAAACGAAGAGGCTGTTGTGCTGATTGTATGAGACTTGAGAGATAGAGAGGCACGAGTTTTAATCGAGTCTTTCCGGCTTCTAGTTCTACTTGTGTGCTGGTTGGGCTTCTAATTATTTTTTATTCCTACAAGCTGCGTATCTATACGTATTCATATGTGCATTGGTTATATTTGGAGGCCCCTGTCATTTGGAGGCCCGGTGCTTCCCATCGGACGCACCTGCTTGGGGACGGGCCTGGATAAAAGACTGTAAAAAATCTGCCTTTATCCAGCAATTATATTATTACAGGAGTAAAATGCATGAATGGCCATTGTATTTGTTTGATCGTTTCAATTTGGCCATTGTACTCATAAAGTTGCAAGTTACGGTCACTGAGCTAGCTCATATGCATGGTCATTATCTTGATATCCCTACATACGTTGATGATGCCGCGTACTTATATTCATGACTCATCGTCCATGTAAGTGACCAATCATCTACCATGTAGTGGATGTTTTTCTTCCTTTACATTTATACACACTTATTTACCATATTTTCTTAATACATGAATTTTATCTATTCTTTATTCCGTTTGGAGAAGAGCAACATATTTAGAGGCTACGAAAGCATCAACCGTCGAAAAGGAAAAAAAAAGCAGTAATAACTGCCAAGAAGTTGTTGATGATCCACGATCGGAAGCAAAGAAGACCGTTTGCTATTTCAGTTTGGACATGATTTGCTTTTTTTGGATCTCTTATTTTTATGATGTAAAAAATCATCCTTATGTACGTTTCAAAATATTTGAACTTTATTTGTCAAATTGAGATCAATCTGATTATTCTTCATGTCGGCCAACTCAAGCCATGGTGGTCTACTATTGCTACCTGATGGACAGTGCTCTAGGTCTTTCTATTACTCTCTCCGTTGTAAAATGTAAGCATTTTTTGACATATCATAATTGCATTTGACTGGTTCTCTTATTCACATCATTTACAAAATATAAAACAAATACACATTACATTTGAAGTATATCTAACAATAAATTAAAATATAAAAAATAATTAATATTTTTATAAACTTTTATAATAAGATGAACGGTCAATCGTAATTCTGGAAAGTCAATAAATATTTACATTTTGAAATGAAGGTAGTAGGTGATTAAAGTTGTGTTGTTTTTGTTCGTAGCAAATAGAGGTCACCAGATCGTCCTCGCCGTTACGCACCGTGACCCAATCAGTCTCTCACTTTCTTCATCAATGCTCATGACTAGTTAATTTCACAATTGGCATGTGTATTTGCCACTTTCCAAAACAAATAAATAATAGATGGAATTTATCACGCATTAAAAAAAATGTGTTAAAGAGGGGTGGTAATGTAAAGGAAGAAAAAGATCCACCAGCGTGTAGATGATTGGGCACTTATTTGGACGGTGAGTCATGATTATACGCGTGCCACATCATCAAAATACATAGGGATATGATGATAATGACCGTATTGATATGTACGGGCCAGTTTAGTGGCCGTAATTTGTAACTTCATGAGTACAATGGCCAAATTGAAACGATCGAACAAGTACAATGGCTATTCATGTATTTTACTCTTATTACAGAACCATCCATGTCTTGCAAAGATTTCCATGAATGTGGTCTCAAGAGCACGACATCCCCATTTTTCGAGTGATCTGTTTCCACCTTTTGCAACAGTGTCCATGAGTGAATCCAATATGTAGCTCTGAAAATCACCTGCATAGAAGGAAGTACTCGTGCATTGTTAGAAACCAAATCATTTCTGTATAACCAAATTGCCCAATATAAAGTAATTGCTTCAACCAAAATATTGTGTTTTGTTTTGACATCCACCCCGTGTTGCCAAGGTCCAAACATGTGACCTATGGTTCTTGGTGGATATAAATTAAATGACACATGTACTATACGTCAAACAAATCTAGCAAGATGGCCATCGAAAAAAAAAGATGTTATGTTTTCATGTAGATTACAACTACAACATTTTACACTTCCTTTCCATCGTCTTTTGGCTAGATTGTCTTTAGTCAGAACAATTCCTTTAATTAAATATCAAGCAAAGATCTTGATGCGTATGGGCAATTTCAACTTCCAAATCACATGGTTGTGAGGTACAACACTAGGTGCTACCATCGTTCTATACACTGAACGAACGGTAAATTTGCCATTTTGTTATAGGGCCTAGGAAAATGTATCTCTATTATCACCTAAGCGGACATTCATAATCGTAGCTACTATCCACTGCCATGCGATTAAGTTATTGTCTACTAGTGATCTAGGAAAAGAAACATTTACCTTACCTTGCTTAGATAGTGTAAGACTAGCCGCAGTGGGACCGCTATCCCGATCTCTAGATCGAGTATAGGGATTTTTTCCCTGCACCGGTGATCGGTATAGCGATCTCTATAATAGAGACGGCCGGGCCAGGCGCTATTCACAGTGATTTCGCTGAGCGATCGTCAAAGAGGGAGAGAGAGAAAGGTGGGCTCCACTGTTTCAGCGAACTAAAAAATATTATAAATCACAAACCAAAAAATCAAGTCAAATTCCGATTACACCATTAAATTTATTTTAAGAAATCCTTCAAAACAAGATCTCGCATGGATATATTTAGATAAAATTACAAGTGGACCCTATTGATGGTATTTGGAGATTGTTGAATAAAATATACATTAGTTGGAATAGAGGTTGAGATATAGAGGTTGACGAGTGCGGAAGAAGTTCATATAGAGATAAGAATCTCGATGACTAGACAGGAATATTCTGTTTTAGAGGTAGAGATAGAGGCCAACCGAGTGCTGAACTGCTGATAGTCTAAAATGGGCCCAGTAATGTACAGTGCCTAATAATCTTCGATTTCATGTCGCCATTTCCATTTGTGATATATATGATGGATCAACACCCTCAAATTAATTAGATAAAATTAAAACAGGGACTGCATTATAAACTGCAGCCTCATTAATTATTACAGACGAGGCAGAAATGGCACGTTGCCTCTAGTTGACGTGAACCATAAATATTCTGCAGGAACCAGGAAGTTGTGGTACTGATGACGACTTGGAGGAGCTCTCTAGCATTATTAGGCAGAGGCAGCGAGCCCCTCGTCGGAGGCAGTCTCAGCCACCATTCCAGAGTTGGTCCTAAAGCAGCTGAACTGGCGGATCTCACCGACGTTGCCGTCGGGCCTGAAGGTGCTCAGCTTAAGCATGGCCTGGCTGAACGCGGCGAAGAAGGCCGGCGGGTTCTGCGCGAAGTGCTGCACGATGGGGGCCGTCCTGAAGTCCCTCACCAGCGCCATGTCGGAGGTGAAAACGCCCTGCTGGTTGAGCAGGTTCAGGTAGTACTGGTTGTCGAGCCGGTCGGGCGTGTGCACGTCCAGGTCCTGCACCCAGCTCGGATTCCTCGCGCAGACGTTGAGCAGCTGCAGCGCGAACAGGTCCTCGCGGCGGTTGGCGCGGTCGCTGAAGAAGTTGCAGTGCGTCCTGCCGATGGAGTGCGCGCCGGAGAGCGCGACGAGCTCCACGGGGTGCCCGAACCCCCTGCTCGCGAAGGCGTTGAGGAGGTCGGAGGCCTGGCTGGTCGGCGACGGGAGCACGCTGACCAGCTGCTGCGGGGCCGGGGCCAGGCTGTCGAACCGGCCCAGGGGCACGCCGTACAGCGGGCCGCCGGTGAGGAAGACGGCGTCGCGGGTGGCCACGGCGAGGATGTCGGCGCAGGACACCACGGGGCCGCACACGGCGTGCAGCTGCGTGCGGATCTGATCGATGAGCAGCAGCGCCCTCTTCTGCAGCGTCAGGTTGGGCCCCATCGCCTGCTCGCTCAGGGGTCCCCCGAGGAGGATCGACGCGTCGGCACCCTGTACAACACAACACACAACACGAGTCAGTAATATAACAATATTATAATAGCATCATGTTTGCAAAAGGAATTTAACCTGAGGGAAGGCGTCGTGGAAGAAGATGCGGAGGAGTCCGGCAGCAAGGTTGATGTCACTTTGGAGAGCCAGAATCAATTGATTGCGGACGACGGCCTCTACGTGGGGGCACGAGACCGCGTGGAAGTCTTCGGAGAGGCGGCCACCGGCGGTGGCATTCATGGGTGCGGAGAATACCGGGGACAGCACGGACGCCAGCACGATCACCGCTACTGCAGCGGCAGTGCAGCTCCTCCCCATTGCCACTGCCATTATTTCTGATGGCAGAAGAGAGCTCCCTGCTGTCTTGCAGCTACAGAGAGCTGCTTCTTCCGAATGGAGCTGGGCTTGTGGTGTCCTAGCGTTAACGAGGGGTCTAATTTATACCCGAGTTCGTGTGGTGCCGCCAGATCCGATCTTAGATCAGACTTGCATATTGGCTCTAGATGATGGAGACGAATGAATTTGATAATTTCAGATTCCTCCACGTTTTTACCATGTAAACTATAACAATTTGATCGAGTGCAACTGGACACGGACAAATAGTGGGATAAGCATGACGGAGGCCTAACCATCGGATTCCCTGCATGTAGTAGAGCCACAACATGTTCGTGAAATGTATACCTAACTCGAGCAGTTGGCAACTGCAGGTTTAGAAAACCATTAATTTCCTTCAGACAACGCGCAAGAAGTGGCAAGTTGCTCTGGAAAAAATAACAAAACGATAATTCAATTTGTAGCCCTTGTAATATGCTTGATCTGAGGAAAAAGAAATATTTTAGTACAAATAATTGATGTGTTCATTACGTACTTTACCTGGAGCAAACCTGGCTCAGTGACGAAGGACAATGTCTTATTTCCGCATGTAAATTTCATCGTTAAATACATTTTCAAAAAGTTATTCATGCCTAAAGATTTTTTTAGAGCTTTAGCCTCGGCACTTTTGTAGTTTAACAGTATTTTTGTCATTCACTAATAATTAAGGGATTTATATTTTTAACAATGAATCATATCTCCGTTGTAAGAATAATAATGAACCTATTATTAACATCCAATATTAATTGAATTGATATTTTTTGTTTTATAGTGATGAAAATAAAAATTAATCATTATAAATATATCACTTTGACAATATTATCCTTAATATGATAAAATAGTAACCAATAGTTTTGTATTTTTTATATCAGATCTATACAATTAAATTGTACTAATGGTAAATAATTTTGGAAACCTACTTTTGCCAGTATTTTAGATCGAAAATTTTCTGTTATCGTATCCCCCAGTGTCAGTTGTATTACTGATCGAACCAGTGTGCATAAGTTAATAACATTTCAAATGTCACCTATAAAATGCGTGGAGCCTCTAACTCCCAAAGCTATCCATAATACAGAAATAGAAGACTCATCTTAGTTGTTTGTCACTGCATTTTGTTCATTTGTAGAGCACTTTTTTTGGAGAATGAATACAAATGCAGACACACTCTTATACACGCATGACTACTCACCCCTATGAACACATGCACGCACACCATACCCCATGAGGACCTCTGAAATACTAAACCGACATGATCATGAGATTCACAAAGTCACCTGTGTTAAATCTAGGATCTAAAGGGTGGGTTGGTTCCACCACAAGAAACCTAACCCTAACCATGTGAGTCATGCTCAGTTTGCCACTTGGAGAGCACTTGGTCAACACCCCCATCCTCGTTTCTAGTCATTTTGATCACGATCTTGTATTGTATTTGTAACCCCACCGATCGTGCATGATTACTTATCTCTCCATGATCCTCTCCGGTCTACTTGCCACCAATTCCATCTTCACCAGCAAACCATAACGAAATTGGAAATTATCCAGGGCGCAGAATCCTCCATCCTCTGTTTTTTTTTTTTTTGAAGCCCCTCCATCCTCTGTTCATGCGTGAAGTGTCCTTGTGTATATTAAGTTTATTTTTCTTGCATAAACAGAGCAATCAAAGCTGTAGTTTTTCTGTTAGGAGCACGATTAGAGTACAAGTTGAATAGCTATCTCTTACAATCACCTGATATCTGTATAGAACTGACGACTGAGAATTGAAAAAGAAACATTTAAATAACAGAGTTGCTTCTGATGCATGCATATATAGAACTTTCAGCAGAACAATATCATGCAAATAGATTAAAGGTAAGACAGCAGGGAAGAATAATTGATATCCTTTAACTATAAGGGAAGTTGACCCTGTTGCGGCGCAATTTGCATTGGCAATATATAGCAACAAACGACTATTAGCTAGGTCAATTGAAGTATGGAACACATTTTTCCATTTACATACAGTTGTAGGCACGTAAGGAAGTGCGACCAGCATTTAATTTGTACCATTAGGTATCTCGCGTTCATAGACTAGTTCAAAAACGAGTAGTAATAAGAACTATAGTAGGCGATGGTTTGGTGAAGAGCTTCACATACTGGAGGAGGTGGAGCATGTAAAGCATGAAAATTAACCAGTGCAGCACGATTCACTTCCTCACGAAGTTGATGTAAACTCCAGAAGAGGATTTTGATGGTTAGTGTAAGGAATTTGCCTTAGACAAAAGTAATCGTTTGTCACTGAGAACAAAATCTTCAATACATCCAGAGGTCAAACAAAATTGGAAGAATTGGAAGTGAGCAACAAAAGTTATGCAGGAACTGGCGCATCTGGCCATTAGAGTTACGAAAAGTTGTTTTGATGTTCCTGACTGTCTGGCTATTGGCGTGTAATGACAACATCACATAATAATATCCAAATAATAAAAATAGGATGCGTGTTAGAACTTTTTTTGTTTAATACATTACTTTTTTTAGATGGAAGCATATTTCCATTAACTGAAAGCCATAGCCAAATCGGTGGCCACAAGGTCAGTTACATGAGCGGGAACACTGTGCAGCCAGAGCATCATAACACCTGGACCCAACTCGACACCTACCTTAGCAAGCTTACCAGCTACCAAATTACATGACTGCAGACTGTATAAGACCCGAACGGACACAAAATCAGTAAACATAAGAAATTTCACATCCTGAAAGATCATCGCATTCCATGACAAGTCCATCTCTGAAGTGGATATTACTGTCTTCAGGTTGATGGCATCAGTTTAGAGCTCCATTGCCTGCATCCACTGCAAAGGCTAAAGCCTGAAACGCAGCGATAGCTTCTGCTTGGAGGGCATCACTGCAGTGATCAATACTTCCTGCTCCAGCACCAACAACACTACCCAACACATCTCTAATTACAAAAATCCAACCACCTGTTTTGTGTTGCTCTTGAAAAGCTCCATCAATATTGATTTTGACATAATCTGCCTCTTTCGGTCTCCATACTTTAGCTGCGTGTGCTCCATTATTACGCTCTTGTTTCAGTTCATTGAAATCTGCCAAGTGACGTTGTACGAGACCTGCTACATAGCCTGGAGCTTTCATCTCCTCACCCGCATTTTTATCATTCTGTATTGTCCACAGCGACCACAAGGTAGTTATCATCTTGACCTGCAACTCAACATCCCAGCCCCAAATGTATCTAAGGACATCCAGAGAAGACACAAGAGCAGCCAAACAACTACGTCTATCTTCCATCATCAGTTCACGCCATACATGTCTAGCAAACTTGCATTTGAAAAACAAGTGGCCGCCATCCTCATCTAATCTATAGCACATTGGGCATCTTGTGTCAACATCCATACCTCTACTACTCTAAGAGGTAAGCTATTATGAGCAAATCTCCAACAAAAATGCTTCACTTTGTTCAGTATTGGCAAACCCCAAATCTTCTCCCATGGGAATGTAGTACCCATTGTCGGAATATGAACAGTAGCTCCATTACTTGGCCCATGGCTCACATTTGCTGCATTTCTACTAATTTTATATGCAATTTTGATACTAAAGCGCCCCTTCGCATCAAAATGCCAAGCTACACAGTCTTCTCTATTATCACGGAGCGGTATGGATAAGTTTGAGTACATTACTATCATCGCTAAAACTGGCATCTCAGAAACTTAAAACCCTGAGTTGACCTTACGTCAATGATGTAGGAGTACTCCCGTATGATCTCCAAGCGGCAACGATTGGGGACGGGGTCGCACGCAGGCGATATGTGGCCCTGCCGCACCAAATTTTCTTACGCCCACACACACACACACAATGCTGTAGTTGAACTGTTGCGGGAAAAAGTGGTCATTGTGAGACATTGACTAATTTATCTTCACATGTTCACTTCTTTATTTTTCTGTTTATAGATCTCTCAGAAATAGAAGTCTATGGAGCAGCTGAATTCTAAGGCAAGGAGGAGGCCAAACATGTTGTCCCAACAGAACCCCATTCCTTTTTTGTTCTGATGCACTACTAAAAAATAATTTAGATTAAATTCATAGTTTAAGAAAACTACAAGTATTTTTTAAGGTGGTTTCAGAAAACTAAAAAAATTGCATGTGTAGAAAACTAGCTACTCCAATATTACCTCCAAAAGTTTGACGTGGTCCCACATATCAGCCTCAAAGACTATTTTCTTAAATGTGAGGCTGACTGGTAGGGCCAATCACAAGATGTGTGTAACATGTAAGAATAGTTGTAGTTCTCCAATATTACCTCCAAAAGTTATAGTTTTTTCAAAACAATGACAAATAGTTGTAGATGTCCAATATAAGTATCCAACGGTAGAGATCAATTTTAGCAGCGGACTTCGTTAGCATCCATCACTAGAAACTGGAAAGGAATTTATAGTGGCAAGATGTAATGAAATTTTGAGTGCTTGTAAGTACATTTTTTTAGTAATGCAACTAAAAAAAATTTTGTAATATTCATGGCATCTGACCAAAAATGAATTTCTGCCTGAACAAAATATTGGCTTACTTTGGTCTCTCAAACAATAATGGCTTACTTTGCTCTCTATAATCATGTAAATTTAAGCTTCAAATTCATATCAATATATGTACAAGAAAGTAAATTTTATTTTCTCATAAATACTTTTACACAATTTTAGAACTATATAGTAAGATAATATTAAATTATATTAAACTATAAAAAGATATGCTTAAAATGTATCTTGAAGCATAAGAGTTATTGTGTAAAATTTGAGCACTAAACTCATACCGTACAAAGTGAAAGAAGAAAGTAAAAATTACATAATGGAGTAGATTGTACCGACTTAAATTGTTTGAGTTAGTAAGCTGAGCTAGTATGTTTTTTAGGGGAGTAATTTGGAGAACGTGGATTATTTAGGGAAGTAAAATGAACATTTTTCTTCTTTTTTTAATCTAACTATGATATTGTCCTTTGATCCAAGCACTAACATTCAATGTTAGAAGCAGTAGTACCATCAGTGTTCAACAGCCAATGGCAAAACCCTTGAATCAGCAGTAGTACCATCAGTTCAACATTTCTCTACTCCGTCAAAAAGGTTTTGGCGTGGGCTGCCCACGTTATATCCCTTTGGCAGGAAGTAATTAAAACTATTAAGGTCAGTCTCAGTGCATAGTTTCATCTCACACTTAATAAGAGTGTTTACATCAAATTTGGAGATATGATTTGGTGGATGAAATAGTCACTCTCAATGCACGGTTTCATCTCGACAAGATGTAGCATTAAATTAACATGTATTTGTTGCAATGGATTGGTTAAAATATGTTATGATGAAACTTTATGTTCTCAATGAGAGTTTCATTAGAGTTTCATACCTATGAAACGGTGCCAAATGAGTTTCATCCCCATGAAACTCATTTCATCTCTTTCATATTAATTACCTTGTCATGTCATCACTTTAGCTGATGTGACGCCTCATTTAATGCTTATGAAAGTTCCATTGAGAGTGACCTAATGATTAATAATTGAGACTAATTGAGGGGTGATATATGAGTTCTGCCCAAAAACCGTATCAATTCTCTTGTGATATACTCCCTCCCTTACTAAATTATTGTCGCCATTAACTTTTTTCGTATTTTTTGACCATTCGTTTAATTTAAAAAATTCAAATATAAAAAATTATATGCTATATTTCAAGTTCTTTAGTGATAAAACAAGTTCCAACAAAATATATGATATTTCTTAAACTTTTTATGAATAAGACGAATGGTCAAACATAATAAAAAGGTCAATAGCGACAACAATTTAGTAAAGGAGTAGTAGTAGTTTCTTAAATTAAGGAGGAGCTATTTTGTCAATCGTTTCTGTAACTTAAGCTCTTCCATTATGTATATAATATTTAAAGAGTGTGAGAGGCACAACTAATTTTTGAGAAGTTGTAGCTCAACCAAACACCGGTCTCATTAATTATTAGAGACGTGCATACGCTAGTCTCACTAATTATTACATGGAGCGCATTGCGCACGAAGCATGAAGTAGTGGTACTGAACATCTCGACTTGGAGGAGCAGTAATTAGGAAGAGGCTGCGAGCCCCTCGTCGGAGGCAGGCTCGGCCACCCTTCCGGAGTTAGTCCTGGCGCAGCTGAACTGTCGGATCTCGCCGACGTTCCCATCCGGCCTGAATGTGCTGAGCTTAACCATGGCCTGGGAGAACGCGGCTTGGAAGGCGGCCGGGTTCTGCGCGAACTGCTGGACGATGGGCGCCGTCCTGAAGTCCTTCACGAGCGCCATGTCAGAGGTGAAAACGCCCTGGGCGTTGATCAGGTCCCAGTAGTAGTTGTTGTCGAACACGTCCGGGCTGCGCACGTCGAGGAACTGCGGCAGGTTCGGGTTCCGTAAGCAGGCCTGGAACAGCAGCCTCGACCAGGGGTCCTCCTGCCGCTGGGCGCGGTCGCTGAAGGACTGGCAGCTGGCCCTGCCGACGGTGTGCGCGCCGGAGAGCGCGACCAGCTCCACGGGGTGCCCGAATCCCCTGCTCGCGAACCTGGCCAGGAGCTCCGAGACCTGCGCGGTGGCCGGCGAGGGGAGGATGTCAACCTGCTGCTTTGTGGCCGGGGCCAAGCTGTCGAACCGGCCGAGAGGCACGCCGTAGAAGGGCCCGCCGGTGAGGAAGACGGCGTCGCGGGTGGCGACGGCGAGGATGTCGGCGCAGGACACCACGGGGCCGCAGATGGCGTGCAGCTGCATGCGGATCTGGTCGATGAGCGCCAGGGCCCTCTTCTGCAGCGTCAGGTTGGGCCCCATCTGCTGCTCGCTGTTGACTCCGTGATCGAGAAGGATTGACGCGTCGGCTCCCTGCGCGGGTGGTACAACAAGGGTGAATATCGTGGTGCTGGACTGCCGGTACAGCAATTTGTTTTTGTCTTGTTTTTGGGTGCCGTGGACCCGTGTGGTATATATAACAAAATGAAGTCATGCCACATTCCTCTGCTTGATGGACGAAACATATATACACCAACACGAGGTGTACATCGCTAAAGAAAAACGTGAACAATTAAGAGGAAGAATACACCACCTGAGGGAAGGCGTCGTGGAAGAAGATGCGGATAAGTCCGGCAGCAATGTTGATGTCACTTTGGAGCGCCCGAGTCATTTCGTTACGGACGACGCCCTCCACATGGGGGCACGAGATCGCGTGGAAGTCTTCGGAGAGGCGGCCGCCGCCGGTGGCATTCAAGGGGACGGACAGGGCAGGGGACAGCACGGAGACTAGTACCACGGCTGCTACTGCAGCGGCAGTGCTGCTCCTCGCCATTGCCACAGAGCTGCTTCAGTGAGACTGGAGAGTTGGGCTTGTGGTGTCCTAGCGTTAACGAGGGGTCTAGTTTATATAATCGGTTGCGTGGTGCTGCCAGATCCATTCTTGGATCACACCCCATATGATAACTTGGATTGCCTATTGGTGATAATTGAAAAAAAAATGAATTTCATAGTTTCAGATTCCTGCACGTTCTTACCGGACGTTGCGGCCACTAGATAAGCTTGATTCCTGTAAACTATACCAAATAGACAGTGCAATTGGACACAGACAAATACAGTTGGATAAGCATGACGAAGGCATAACCATCGGATTCCCTGCATGTAGAGCCAAAACGTGTTAATGAAATGCGAGCTAATTCGAGCAGTTGGCAAATGCAGGTTTAAAAAACCATTAATATCCCTTCAAACACAACGAGCAGCAAGTGGCAAGTTGGTTTGGGAAAATAACATAAGGGTCAATTGCAAAAACCACCACATATGTCACTTTGAGTTTGATATTCCCACCCATAAATCTTTTTGAAGTAAATCTACACTCACCCACAAGATTTTGTTGCAAAACCACCCTAGCCCTCACATGCTTATTCAATTTTATATGTTTTTGCAGTATAAATTCAATTAAAAAATCTAAATTAACTAACTTTAATATAAGTTAAGTTTTTAAATGAGTCTTTATTTTGAAAAGTTCTTGAATGAGTTCTATTTCATCTTATTTACATAAAATATGCTTCCAGATCTCAAACTCTTAAGAAACATCATCTAAATTTGTAATTTTCTCCTTTTTTGTATATTCCCTAAAATATATTCCCTAAGTTCTATTAGCTACTTCAAATGACTAAAAAACGAATTGAATCAATTAAACATGTGTAAAATGGGGTGGTTTTCCAATTAAATCACATGGCTGGTGGCTATTTGCAACAAAATAACTTATGGGTGGGAATCTCAAACTCCAAGCAACATATGGGGTGGTTTATACAATTATAACAATTATCCCATAATAAAACGATGTGACAGTTTATAAGCCCTTGTAATGCTTGACTTGGGGAAAATAAATATTCTACAAATGCATTGATAGCAAGAGTAAATCTCAGTGATGGAGGAAATATGTCCTATTTCGGATCGTAAACTTTCCTGATAACTACTTTTTCCAACAGTTATTGATGCTTGAAGGGTTTCTTTTATGGGGGTTTTATGGGAAGGAATAAACCCATCTCCCGGGCCAACTGTATCACCAATCGGACAAGGTTTATTATGCAGTACTCCCTCCATACCAGCAAAGCATGTCGTTTTAGACAGCATTTAGAATACCAAAACGTCATTAATTAGAGAGTATATTTCTCTTCATGCCCTTACTAAATGAAATGTTTGATGTGTCTTGTTCACCAACTAGCTTTTGTCCTACCGGTTCAAGGAGTACCCCAAACTGACAGGTAGTGAGTTCGCGATTCCCAAAGGTAGTGTTCTGTTTGATCTTTTTTTAACGCTGATTTTTCGTTGGTGGTAGAACTCTTTGGGATTTGTGCGGCCCGGTGTGGGAGTAAAAGGTTGCATTGGGAGCCAGCGCATCGAGTAACTGTGGCAGGGGCAAACTAGTCCAAAGGAGGAAAAAAAGCTCAAACGACATCTTTTGACACCAAGAGCTCCTTAGACTAACACGACATTCTTTAGTGATATGGAGGAAGTATGCAACAGTTCAGAGTGTAGCACGCACAGGTCATGTATGATTGCTAGCTCTCCATGACCCTTCGGTCTTCTTGCCATCAATTACATCTTCACCAGAAAATCATATGGAAATTGACCACTTCCAGAGCTGGACACATGGCACTTAATCCTCCATCCTTTCTTGATTTGTCAAGTACAGTTAAAGTCTAAGAAAACATAGCATAAAAATTTTAATACATCAATATTAGTACTAAAGGTTGCCTATCCAGTATCTTTTTAAGTCACTCTTGTCGCCATTATGAACGCCGATCTCCTTGTGATCTCAGGTCGTCATCGAGCAATGATTCAGGTGTGAAGCATCTCATTATCATTGCTCTCTGGTGGTCTTCTTCAATGCATTGACAACCAAAAATTATGGCTACTACCGCCTTGATTTGTCAAGTAAAGTACAGATAAAGTCCGCCAACACCAGCCGCCACCTCATAGACAAAATCAAAGTTAACTCCAACTTTTTGTTAACGTCCGTGAGTAAACGGTCATTGGTGTGTAGTGAAAATTGCATAATCTCCAAATAATTAATGCTCCCCTACACAAAAAAACAGTATGTATATTACAATTTTTAGTTAATACATTATTTGGAAACTACCGTTGTATAACATATAAAAAGGAAAAGAAAAAGAGGAGGATATGGCCAAAAAAAAAAGGAGGATGCAAGTAAAGCTGGAGAGTGAACAGAAGTGAATTCATTAACACTCAGAGCATGGGACTCCAGGTGAGCAGAGGACACAAGATATCGTTTCCAGTTAACGACATGAAGGCGGTAGCAGCTTATATAGTCTACTCCCGATTTGCCATCCGTGTTCTATCGGGTGGTAGGTAGCGGTGTTCTATCCAAGTTTGACGATAAACCTAGTTGGCTCACATATTGTAACCTCCAAGGTTGCCAATGCCGATGCCATCTTGATCAGTGGTTTCCTCCAAGTTCCTGGACAGATGAAAGAGTAAGCAGCAATCTACACAAATGATGGCAAAACTAATACTACAAGCGCTTACATATTGGCAAAAGTTAGTTGAATACATACTCAGAAATTGAAAACAGGCATGTCACTGCATGCTGACTAGCTTGCTGAGTGAAAACGAAGGCCGGCGAAAGAGCATGTCTTGAAACTTAGCGAGTTGGGCGTGGCCAGTGTGGTTAATGTATAATAGCAAGACCTGGGAACAACGACGCAGCATGCATAACGGGCCAAAGCACTGCAAGCGTGAGCTTCCTGCAGATCGCCGGCCTCGATCGGCTCCCTTGGTTTATCGTGGAAGCATGCGTACCAGATAACCAGTGCGACCTATGCATGGAATTCGTGAATCATCAGAACCGGTCACTTGCGGGCCCGGTCTTGTCTTGGCCAAACCAAGAAGCGCATCGCACATCCCAAACGGATCGTATACTAGTATACTAGAACTGTTGGCTGTTGCATGATCGCGTGCAACAACGTCCCGCGAGGAACCGCGGCCGTTCTGGCGGTGGCGGCAAAAGGAAGCAGAGCAGTGACACCACCCAAGCAGCAGCGTGCACCGATCCATGTGGATTTACGGCTATAGCTAAATTGAGTTGGATGCTTTTGCTGTTATTATGGCTCTAGCTAAGTTTTTAGTTGACTGGAAGTTTAAAAAACATTCAGTCTACAACGTGGACCGTTGGATCATCTTTAGTTGACAACGTGGACCGTTGGATCGGCGATCAATGGGTACCAAATCATCTTCGGGTGAGGAAAAAAATCTAACAACATTTTTTCTATAAGAAATACATGAGATAAATTAGTGTGCCCTGGACTAGAGGAAGCGTCCCCAGCGCAAACAACAAACTACTACGAAGCATAGAGAGGGCTACGGAGGACGCGTACTCGAGCGCTAGCGAGCAGCAATCAGAGCCGTGCTACGTACTTGGGGCCGTAGCACTAGTTCAGAACCTTCCTGTCCTTCTCATAATCGATGGTGACGACGGTGGTCTGCGGAGGCGGATGGATGACCCCGCCGACATCAGGAACGTCGGCCACGCTGCTGGCCAGTACAACAAAAGCCGTACGCAGAACTGAACGGAGACAAAGACATTGATGCATTATGCGCCTACTGCCAAGCGTGTTCCCGGAGGAACGCTTTCGGGGCGGCTCAGGCGAGCAGTCCCCATGGGCAGATCGACCTGTCTGCCCTGCGCCGCACTGCAGCCTACACAGAGGCCACGCAGACTGCCGCGCCAGCGCGCGTGCCTGAGTGCGCCTTCCTCTCCGCTCATCACCAAATCAATGCACATCCTCGTGTCGTGCACGTAGGCCGAACCGCCGAAGTGCCTGCGCTCTGAAGCGGTGAAGAGCTCAGAAGTCAGAACGGCTGCTGCACGATCACAATCAGAGTAAGTATAAGGGTGTGTTGGTTTCGAGGTATATAATTTTTAGAGGGGTCAAATCAAAGAGAATTTTATCATTTTAGAGTACTAAATAAAGTCTAATCTCGAAACTAATTGCAGACCCCCTATCTAATTCACGAGACGAATCCAACAAGGGTAATTATGATGTTATTAGAAGATGTTTACTGTAGCATCACTGTAGCAAAATATAGATTAATTAGGATCATGAGATTCGTCTCGTAAATTAGAGGGGATCGTGATATAGGTTTTGTCATTAAATTAATAAAAGTACTATTAAATAGTAAGATTCTCTTTGATGTGATGGGTATAATTTTTAGAGGGCAGGAAACGAACAGGCCTAACACTCATCCGTCCTGTCCAGTGTTTTCAGAAATTATGCAAGAGAATCAGCAAAAGCATGCACACAAAATGATTAGCAACGACTTAACACCCGACGCCGGTCTTAGCTTAGGCCCTGCTGCCCTGTTCGCACTATTTGCTTATGCCTGTGTTACCTTTTGTCCTGTTGTTTGGATCTCTTGCGGTTGGGCCTGTTAACCAACATTTACTCCCTCTATTCCTATATATAAGTATTCCTAGAATCCCATGATAAAAATAGTCAAGAGGGTAGAAGACATATATACCCCTCATTTTACACTACCTCATCAATTTTTCACCCACCAACCAACCCATCATATTTTGTCTTATATGTAGGAATGCTTATATAATGGAACAAAATTTGAATCCCTAGAATGCTTACATATAGGAATGGAGGGAGTAGTTTGTGCTCGTACTTTTTTGGCTGTAATGTCTATCCTCTTCTCTTAATGAATGACAGTCCGTTTTCAATAAAAAATGATAGTAATGACTAGAGTGTGTTCGTTTCCTGGGGTCTAAAATTTAGAGCTGTCACATCAAAAAGAATCTTATTATTTAAGATTACTAAATAAAGTTTAATTATAAAATAAATTACAGGTCCCTAGACTAATTTACGAGACGAATCTAACGAGGTTAATTAAGTCATGATTAGAAGACGGTTACTGTAGCACCACTTTAGCAAAACATAAATTAATTAAGCTCATTAGATTCATCTCGAAAATTAGCACCAATCTGTCAATAGGGTTTTGTCATTAAATTGATCGAAATATTCTTAAATAGTAAGATTCTCTTTGATGTGACAGTGCTAAATTTTAGAGGGCAGAAAACAAACAGGGCCTAAATTGCACAATGGTCGCTCATTCGAACCAGTGCCTGCGTCTTCCTATAGACCTATACCCTGAATATAGATTGCCGGCCTCCATTCATCGTGGAAGCATGCGTGCCAGATAACCAATGCGAAGTAGTACGCTTGTGCCAATTGACCCAGCGATAGCTTGCCTTGTAGTAGTAGCATGTAATTTGTGACCCCCTTGCCAGGTGGGAGAAATGGCTTCTGTTCCATCCACACGACACCGCCACATGTAACGCACGATGGAGAGTACGGAGAACCCAAACAGAAACCAACAATGAAACAAACGTTCAGTTAATTCGAACACAATAATCGCCACATGCATGACTCACAAAACAAAGACTACCACTACCACAAGTCCACAACCAACTACGGAGGACGCGTCCCCGGCGCGAACATTTCTGAACTACCACGACAGCAGCGATACATGACGGACGATTCAAACTAAAGCCTAATTAAGTTACGGTGCACTAGCTGAGTCTCGAGGACGCGTACGCCCCCGGCGCGAACAACAAACTAGTACAAGACAAGCTGGGATACGGGGGACGCGTGTCCCCGAGCGCGAGCGATCGATGGACATGAGCGTGCTGCTGCTACTTGGGGCCGTAGCAGTGGCGGTACAGGTTGCGCACGCCGATGCCGAGCACCACGGAGAGCTGGATCGTCTGGCAGGCCAGTAACCCGATGAGCACCTTCCTGTCCTTGCTCGAAAGATGGGCGGACGACCGTCTGCTGCTCCTGCGGCGGCGGCTGGGTGACCCCGGCAACGTCATCAGGCACGTCGCCCTCGGCCACGGTAGAGGCGAGTGCACGGACCACGGCGGCACCGGAGGCCGTCGCCGGAGTGGGACCCGCGACGGCTGCGACCAACAACAACAAAATGGAAACACGATTAATTACTTCCAAAAAACACAAAACCAAAGAAAAAGAGGGGATGACAGCAGTGCGTGAGTACCGTGGCAGGCGTGGCGGATGCGGGCGCCTCCGCAGCGCGTGTAGAGCGCGAGGAGAGCGGGGGCGTGGAGCCCCGCGTGGACCACGGGCGTCTCCGACGCCACGCGGCAGAAGCAGGCAGCGCCGAGCTCCACGGAGGCCACCACCGGCGAGCAGCAGGACGGAGGTACATCCGTCGTCTCGCCAGCCGCGCACGATGCCGCGAGGGCGGCGGCGAGGGTGGAGGCCGCGCAGCCTCCTCCGGTGGCCAACGGCCCCGCTCCGGCGAGCAGAACCACGACGACTGCGAAGCAGGAGCGAGCCATGGGATGGGATGAACAGCGAGTGGATCAGTGTAGCTCAACTCAACGGCGGCGGAGGTGGTCTGTGACTGTGAGTGGTGGTGGACTGCTGGTACGGGAGGGTGGATGAGTGGAACTGCTCAACTGAACAATGGCCTCTTATATATAGGAGAGCCACCCCGCTGCTCTTGACACGTCCCAGTCGCTCCCCGCGCGTGCGAGACTTGTTCCGGTTTTACACGTTGCCCACACGACGGCGACGGTGATAGGCACTGCATTACAGATCGTACGCACAACTGAACGGCGACAAGAAAATTTATGCGGGAGCGGAGCTCAGACGAGGGCTTTTGGCGCGCGCAGGGCGGCAGGCCCATGCAGGTGCCCTGTGTTTCCTGCACGGCGCTCTGCAGCCTACACACAGAACAGCACGCGTGCCCGGCTTCGTCTGTGTGCTCTGATCTGCTGGTCACCATGCACAGGAAACAAATACCGGTCGGCCCACCATCGTGGACGTACGCAAGCTGCCTCCACGGGCAAGTGATGGATGCTTCCATGTCGACTGAATATTTGCTTCTTCATTCAATGAATGTTATTTGCTTCTTCATTCAATGAATGTGGTTAAGGTAGAGAGTGGGTACTGAAGGACAACATCGACCTGGTAAGCTCTCAAAATACATAATTAATTCTGAGAATCATGATGATGGAACCAGTGGATAAACATCGGATTTTACAACATGGCAATTGCGACATGGAAAACAATGGACCTTTAGTACGAACAAGTGCTAATTGGAACTCTGATGATGGTACGTCATGTTAGTCGATGCCAATTGCAGATTTGGTTCCTCCTCAATGAACTTGATTGCAGCTCAGAATGGGTGTTAAAGAACATCACAATTCACAAACCTGAAATCTCTCTCGGAGCATTACTCTCATCAGCATCATAGTGATGATGGGAAAAAAATAAAGAATGGATTTCTTTCGTCACAGAAAAAAAAACGAAGGATTTGTTAAAACTAATCTTTCTCGGGACTTCAACAAAAATTCTTGTTGGAGTCGTGAGTTGTCAGAAAACATTTAGTTTGGAAACTTGTACTATGTACGTTTGCTTTTTGCTAGTAATAATGCAAACAGGCTATTACTACTACACTGCTACCGCAAATCTGTTGGCAAGTCAATTAGCTGGTAGAGATGAAGTCTCAACGGGCTTGGTCCACAAAAGAGAAAAGGCGGTTGGCTCTCGTTTGACCACTCGTCTTATTTAAAAATTTGTTAAAAATTTATTTATTTTATTAGAATATATTTTATTCTAGATATATTTTAAGTACGTCTTCTTTATATTTGCATTTGTATAAATATTTTGAATAAGACGAATGGTCAAACGAGAACTGAAGAAGTCAACAAATCCTTATATTTTTAGACGGAGGGAGTATATAATCGAGATGAACAAATTAGTGGTGGCATCCCGCTGCATTCTGCAGGCATGCGGTGACAACTTTTTGCAGCTATCTAGTGTTGACGCCATCCACCCGGCCGGCCGTCAAAACCAAAATCGTGCGGCCATGCTGATCAACGAGCGAGAGACCGGTGAGCATTATTGCACACAGTAGCCAACATCCGCGGAGGAAACAGCATATGGAGTAGTTTTCATACGACGAGGTAAAACCCGGAGCACGTCCCAGACTCCATGTGTCCCGGCAATTGTCGTCCCCGAACTAAACGTCAGAAACTCAGAATTTTGGAGCGGGATTCCGTCCCATATATACTTCCATGGGTCAAGGATGTCAAGAGAGCAGAAGCGACACGTTCGACATGTGTTGTGTGCGCTTCGCGTGGAGCTACTTTGGATCTCATAGCGGCATCCTATCCCACGGGCCTTTGAGAAGTGTTAGCTGACAAAGCTAAAAAAAGGTCTGTTTCTAGTATTAGAAATGACTAGGTTCTATATGACAAAAAAAATTCAGCATAACTTACAACCAGTGAGGTGCAGCTCTCTCTTGAATAATAAATGCATTTTGCAATAAACGAAGATAGGAGTGCTGAAATAGTACTGAAATTACAGATGGATATGAAAACTAACTATGATCATATCACATATCTACATATCTTTTAAAAGTGCAACCCACTAACACTTTTTAATGGTTATTTCTCTCAATCCTCATGCAGCCACGTCATCTCAATTGTTAATCCGTCTCATATATATATTCTGTATTGTTTTCAACCATTGGATTGTGTCACCAGATCATAAGAGCACTCAACGTTAAATTGGCCACACCACATGTCTCGTGCCCTCCAACCATCAATTCAGATTGCTACAGCAAGTGCAGCTATAATTATATATCGCTGTTACTCGGCGTTGAACCATCTTTTATTTCTCCAGTCACCAAATTGCACAAAGGCAGAAGATCTGCTGGGATCCTTGCATTGCACATTTGTTTTACTCTACAACATCTGTTTCAACATGCAAACCGAGTGAGAGCGAGGCTATAATTCAACATTAATCTCTGTAATTATCATTATTCACGTCTATCTAGAAAATTGTTGTAACTGACAAACATACAATGAGAAATACATCCGTTTCAGCAAGCAAACTAGGTGACAGCCAGGCTATCCAATAGAGACAACTGAGCATCACCCATGTACTCACACGCTAGGTTGTTGTCCGGACAAACATTGTTTGTTTTTTATCTTCTGTCCAAATCACTACAATTATTCATCCACTAATGACTCCTAGTCTCTACAGTACAAAAATGAAACATGTCAAGTAAGTCAGCTTTAATGTTTTGATGTTAGTATTTCAATTGAGGTTATGATGCTTGGGTAGGTGCTTCATTGAGCTACTCACTCCGCTCAAACATACACCAAGCCCCTGCTTACTAAGGGACTGATTTTTTGTTCCCTTGAATTCTACAAATTTAATGGTGTTGACGTTCATGTGTGATGCATGTCTATGTTTTATATATATAATTCTTCGGTTGCTTCGAAGATTTATGTTTTGGTGCCAACAATTTAGATTTCTATATATTCTTAGTCTTATGTATTTTTTACAGGAATATAAGATAAGCAATATTTTTTCAATAATCAATCTTTGCAGATCCCGCAGCAACGCACGGGGTATCATCTAGTAATGGAAGAAAAATATAGTATTGTGAGTACACAACAATCTATTTTGTCCAGCAGTTAAGAATTGACATAACGTTGAGCTGATCTTTTAGACCATCATTTCATTCAAAAAGCAGCGATGAACTTGAATGGTGGAATATAAGATAATTTTGTAGAGGAACGATAACAAAACCTGTTAGCATAAGTTCATTTTAGTACAATGAAAATGGTTGTAAACTCAGTTGATTGGGGAAATCTACAACAACAGTGCCGCGCCGCCATGAACATTACTGTGACAGGTTCACATTATGAGGTAAACACTTGATATGACATGTTTCTATTATGGGATGGACAAAAACAGGGAACCACAATCATGATCTGTTTTTTGATAGCAACATTAACAAGACATATTTACAACTAATAATTTGACATGTTTAGTGATATAATCAAAGATTCAATATTTATATTTAATCATAACTAATAATTAAACTAGAGTGTGCATGTGCCTCTATGCTCATTGAATTATTTCCCTTAAAGGTCCATTATGACGAACCTAGATGGTATTCACACGACAAGTGGAGAACGCTTGTGACCGTACAGGTTGCGCATACCGATGCCGAACACCACATAGAGCTGGATCGTCTGGCAGAGGAGTAACCTGATGAGGACCTTCTTGTCCTTGCTCGAAAGACGGGTGGTCCTCATCACGACGATCGTCTGCTGCGGCGGCGGCTGGGTGACCCGGCAACATCATTCACTACGGGAAAGACCAACTTTGTCGTGTGTCTAGCACTTCACTGTGTGCCATTTGTCGGACACACGGCAAAGATTCCTATTTGCCGTGTGAAACGCAGTAGGCATGCGGCAAAGAAAAACGCACGGCACAAATCTTCTTTGTCGTGTACCCACGAGCGGGCACACGGCAAAGATCATGTTTACCGTGTATCGCGCGGTGAGCACACGGCACACTTAAACTTTGTCGTGTGCCTCACATCAAGCACAAGGCACATCTCATCTTTGCCGTGTGCACACCGGATCGTCATTTAGCTTCAGTCACTTAATAAGCTGAGATGTAAAAGGCTTAATGATGTTTGGTGGTTATGTGAGTTCTAGTCATCGTCATCGTTTGGTTCAGTTAGTTCGTCTGCAGCTCGTGGGCGAGCTACTCGTAAGGAGGGATGGAATGTTATGGGAGGAGGAGCTGGCCAGGCCAGCGACTCATAGGCCGTGCGACTAGGAGTTTGTTAATCTGCTTAGGAGTGTTAGCAGGTTAGTTAAGTTGTTAGTCAAGTTTGTTGGACACATCATATATAAGAGACAGCCGTGGATCCTAGGAAGGAAAGCATAGAAGCAGAAGACTAGAGGTCTCTCTCTTCCTGTGCCGTGGGCAGAGGCCCCGGCCTGGATCTATAACAGGCGTGAATTATAGAACTAGTGATACCGAGACAAGTTTCATATATACTCCTTGTTGGAGTGGTGAGTTTGTCAGAAAACATTTAGTTTGGAAACTTGTACTATGTAGGTTTGCTTTTTACTAGTAATAATGCAAACAGGCTATTATTACACTGCTATCGCAAATTTGTTGGCAAGTTAATTAGCTGGTAGAGATGAAGTCTCAACGGGCTTGGTCCACAAAAGAGAAAAGGCGGTTGGCTCACGACGTGGCAGCCAGCACGTCCCAGCCCGCTGAATCAATATAAAAATTCTGGTGAGGTCGTCTACGACCCTCACCACCAAAACCCGTCGTCGTCCGCGTTTATTAGCTACGAACGAAAGAAACGGACTCCCGCATCTGAAGAGGACTCATGAAGGAGATAATCTATATCTACGCCTCTATCCCAAAACCCGTCGGTCGCGAGTCGTCCGCTTCCCTCCACACCCGCCGCCACGCCGTCCGCACGCCCTCTTCCTCTTCCTCCTCCGCTCCACAAGCACAAGCAAGCAAGTAGTCATCGTACGTTCTCCTCTCTAGCGTAGGGACCAGATCTACCTCCCTTGCGCCCTCCCATGACATCAGGCATCCTCGTCGTGCATCCAGTAGGGGCGAGCTGGCCCTAAAGCGAGCGGTTAGGTTAGCCGCCACCGCCACTTGTCGTCCTCCGAAGGTAGGCGAAGCTGAAGAGTGCTGCCTTGCACGGGGGCATCGGCGCACGAAGGAGCAGCAGCGGCGGTGATCGGCTGCGCGCGGACGCTGCATGCAGATGCGAGCGCGAGCTGAGCTCGAGGCAAAGCTGCGGTGGCGGAGCGGCGTGCGTACGCAGGCGCTGTCCTAAGGCGGAGCTCGGTGACAGGAGGAGCTGCGTTGTGAGGCCGCCTGGGCACGCGCGAGGAGGCATCGCCCCGGGCCTGTGCGCAGAGCCGCAGACGCGGCGTGGAAGGGAGAGCCGTGCACGGGTAAGAAGCAGCGCCGGTCTGCGTGGGCCAGGCCAAGGCGTGCCTAGCCACGCGCAACAGCATGCGAAGGAGCGGCAAAGCGCGTGCTGCTGCTGCGTGCTGCTTGTTGCGTTCTGCTTGCTGTGAATCGAAGAGAGAGAAGAAGGTGTGCAGATTTGTGGACCGTGAAGAAGAGGAAAAGTTGTGGGGTGGGGTGTGTGTGTGTTGGGGGGGGAGCAGCGTACGCGAGGTGGAGGAGCAGGACCTGAGCGGCAAAATCTTGGTTATTTGACGCGAAACTTCCAAGTAATCACCAGGAGAGATGGACCTTATGAAGCTGCAGTGCACAGTGAAGGTAAGATTGGTTTCCTGTTATTTCTTAAGCTTGTGCATTTTTTCTTATAAACCTTAACAATTTATGATTACGTATTATTTATTTTGCACACTAAAATCATGCAAAGCTAAATATGACTTACACTTGATTTATTCTACCTGAGTAAGTGTTAGGCCTGATCTCAGATCTATTTTCTATACTGTCGCTGAACACCGATGGCATTAGTTTATCACCATGAGCACATTATCTGATTTTTTTATACACAAGACAAGAACTGTTGTGTTAATTTGTATAAATTATTACAACACAATGTCAATAAGTATTTTTTAATATATAAGAATTGGTGTGTTCGTTTGTATAAATCACTGCTCAATTCTGATAGGATTTATGTAAAATGATGTGTAGTCACGGGTGGAATTATGGTTATCGCTGAGCTCCATCTATTACACTTCAAAACAATATATTAGGTCCGTGCATTGACACTGTAGATATAATTTTCACGTAAGTCAGTTTCATTATGTATTAGGTCCAAGCCAGAGATATTGGTAGGTACATAAAATTCAGTTTAATACGTGAATTTATCAAATCAATGATTATCTAACTGAGCATAGGAGTAGCCAAGGATCGTCAGGTTCAGGGTTGCAATGAAAGCTAGGTGTGGGTTCAGAGTTGCAGTGAAACTCTCAGTATATACTCTGAATTCTGTCGAGGGTTTACCTCAATATGTTTAATCTGTTTGGCAATATTTTTGTGTATACTTCTGTGCTTTTGTGTGTTCTTTCTACCTCTTCCCTTGCTATTTTTGCCATTTTCTGTGGATTCGTGGCCCCAATCTATGGGGCGTCGTTGATCTGGTGCATTCAGCCTGTCATAGCTCAAGGTACAGAATATGGTGGAAGTGGGATATGTGCGATACAAACCAAGATGGAAGGCATTTTCCAATCCCATAAGCTGCAGCTATGAAGTAAACCATCTGGATTTTCTCTCCTTTTCGATCTTCACTTATATGTATGTGGTTGCACACGTTTGAGCAATACGTGCTTGCATAGGCCAAATGGTTACCAGTTTTGGTTCGGACTATTTGTTCATTAGGTGCTGGATTTTGCAGTTTTAATTATGTCTTCTGACCTAAGTATTGTACGGTTTTTTGTGAAATGAGGATTATCTTGAGATATCAACGATTGTCCTTATTTTTCTTTTATAAATTTCCAGTGGAATAATGACTACATTTATTAGGATCTTTGAGGAGCTCATTTTTTGTGCTATATGCTTTTATTGTTTCTACATCTGAGCGCCTTTAAAATCAGTATGTTCTATGCTCCTCTCTATCATTCTATCGATTTTCTTTTGTCATTGGTCCACTATTTAGTTACATTTTCTTTAGTCTGATAAAGTAATCTGATAATGCAGTATATAACAGGTTTAAGAACTAAATGTAGCTTATTTTATTGCTGGTACTGAGATCTGAGAAATGGCAGCCGGATCCCACTCAGCCTGGGTGCCAGTATATGGTCTGTTTTTTGCACTCCTTTCAATTTGTGTGGATTCAATTGAAGATTTTCTGGTCATTTTTTGTTTGCTAGATCTGATGGGTAACTTTTTATTTTGAGACACCACATAAACTCATTGTTTTTATGAGGCCTTTCTATTTTTGCCCCACATTGATTCCGTAAAACAAGTTTGCAGGTATTATTCATGATGATAGGTATGGACAAGGGTGCTGGTATTATAATGCATTTGTGAATTATCCTTTTGATTGGTATCATTTGAGTAGTCTTTTAAGACATGCTTCTTATTTGTTAATAGACTTAGTACTTAGGTTAAATATTTCTGTGATAGGCCTCACCATAAGCAACCAGTTGTGAAAAGCAATGGTGGATTTTTCTGGAGCAATTCTCATTGTTTGTTTTTTTAGCATATAAGATCTGTGCATATGCTTGTGAATATGGTGGCAAGCCATCAAGACATAATTATAAGATTATAACCATGATTTAGGAACAGCTAGCCTACCCCCTTGCCAGATGCCCAGTCATATAAAGTTCGAGTGTTGTATCTAATCACTTTTTATTGACGCTATGGTTCTGATAAATTATCGATTGTACCTGCAAATCATTTACTAGCACATCAGGTATTTGTACTCACTACTGTTGGTCTGTTGCTTTTTGTAGGGCCTATTCAAGAAACGTTGCTGCAGCCAAAGTTTCAGAAAATATGATAATATTCATTCATAATGTAAGGCACCTGTTGGGGTAAGTTATCCATGAGACAGTTGTGCTGAACTGGTTGGATAGATTGACATAGTGACAAGCAGATGCCTCCAAGTGCTTGCTTAGCTGATAATGCTATCTGTAGGTGAAAATGACTTATGTTTCCTATTTTATGTTAATTTTCCTTTCTAAGGCATGTATAGTGATTTATCATTTAAGTCAAAGGGAGCCTGACATACATGTATATCAGCTAATATATTTATTTTATTGTTATTTTTGCCGGTTTGCTACAGGTTTGATGCTGCTATTGCTGCAGCTAAGCAAGTAAGCATAGGAAAATGCAGAGAGTTCACCTCTCAAGTAGTTCAGCTAATATTCTGCTATTGATGCAGCTATTTGCTCGGCTTATCAAAAATGCAAATTGTTCACCTCTCAAGTATGAGCAGTATATCAGGTTGTAAGAAAGCCATAGATTAATTAGCTGGAAGATATGTCATGAGATGAAGAGTTTAAACTACTGCTTATCAAAAAATGCAAATTGTTCACCTCTCAAGTATATATGAGCAGTATATCAGGTTGTAAGAAAGCCATAGATTAATTAGCTGGAAAATATGTGATGGGATGAAGAGTTTAAACTACTGTTTTTTCATACTCTTGTCAAAACATAATAAAAAATCTTTATTATTGTCAACAACCAGAGCTGCTAATATGTTGTCTCTAGATAGGATGGTGCTTGCTGATGATACATCAACCATGTGATATTGAATGCACGTTTCTTCTTGCCTTCTAATTCATGAACCTTATCTACGAGGGTGCACAGGTGATGAAGAGCTAATCACCAACTTGGCACGTTGATGTTTGTGAGATGTAGTTGATGCTGAGGAGATGTGAGAGATGGTTGACAACCAGATGGAAGGTCATATCTATTACTGTTGCGAGGTGTGAATTTCCAGTCTCCATTCTTTTTAGTTAGCTATGCATCCATAATTCATCACATGATACATATGTTTTTTATGAATGACTAATCTGTGAAAGCATCTCGGAAAGATCAATTATTTGGATCTTTGTAATATGTGGGGCCTTATTTTCTTACATCACATTGCTTAGTGAATCGATGAAGCTTTTACTCGAATGAAACCATTGGGATTGTAAGAGTAATTTTGCCCACTTGCCTTTCTACTTCATCACACTTGTAATCATATAAAAGTGTAATGATGCTTTCTAATGCAATACCTTTCTGGGTAAAAGATCGTCAAATATGTGGATTAGATGATATATACCATTTTTTTATTTATGCAGTTTTCGTATGATAACTATCTTTGAAGTATGTTTTTAATTTTTTAATTGTGTCTATTGCTACAGGCGAGCATTAATCTAGATTAAAATTTTGTCTTTCTAATATTATTATGAATTATGCCCGTAGCAACGCACGGGCACATCGCTAGTTTTTATATAATCGAGATGCACAAATTAGGGTGGCATCCCGCTACATTCTGCAGGCATGCAGAGGTGACAAAACTTTTTGCAGCTATTAGTGTTGACGCCATCCACCCGGCCGTCAAAACCAAAATCGTGTGGCCATGCTGATCAACGAGCGAGAGAGACCGGCGAGCATTATTGCACACAGTAGCCAACATCCGTGGAGGAAACAGCATATGGAGTAGTTTTCATACGACGAGGTAGAACCCGGAGCACGTCCTAGACTCCATGCGTACTGCTCGTGTCCCGACAATTGTCGTCCCCGAACATCAGAAACTCAGAATTTTGGAGCAGGATTCTGTCCCATATATACTTCCATGGGTCAAGCACTACGGGAAACAGTAAATATGTCGTGTGCCGTGTGTCTGGTCCTGACACACGGCACAGTGACTCTGCCGTGTGCATTATATTTACCGTGTGGATTCCCGCGGACACACGACACATATGCCTTTATACCGTGTGTCCGATAAAATACACACGACATATTTACTATTTCCCGTAGTGAAGGATGTCAAGAGAGCAGAAGCGGTACGTTCGACATGTTCTGGGCGTGGAGCTACTCTGGATCTCATAGCGGCATCCTATCCCACGGGCCTTTGAGAAGTGCTGTGGTCCATCTCCTAGCTGTGCACTTTTCACCCAAAGCTGCAAAAAATAGTCTGTTTCTAGTATTAGAAACTAGGTTCTATATGACAAAAGGAAATTCAGCATAACTTACAACCAGTGAGGTGCAGCTCTCTCTTGAATAATAAATACATTTTGCAATAAACGAAGATAGGGGTGCTGAAATAGTACTGAAATTACAGATGGATATGAAAACTAACTATGATCATATCACATATAATGGAAGAAAAATATAGTATTGCGAGTACACAACAATCTATTTTGTCCAGCAGTTAAGAATTGGCATAACATTGAGCTGATCTTTTAGACCATCATTTCATTCGAAAAATTATAATGGACTAAACATTAGGGAAAACCGTAATTATAATGGACTAAAAAGATGATGTAGGCTGATATTTGTTGGCCCATGGAGCTGCTTGTGGCCCATTTAGCCCACGTACACGCCATTTCCATAACCTAAACGCTTAACCTCCCTCACACGGCAGCGCTAGCCAGTAGCCACGATCTCGCAGCCGCCGTCTCTCCTCTACCTCCGTACGTTCTCCCTCGTGTAGCCGTGATTCTGTTCCCCATTTCATAAATCTCTTGCCGCCGGCCACCGTATCCGGCTACTTCCCATCAATCTGAACCCGATCGTCTTCCACACGGAGTCGTCCCTTGCAAAAGCCCACCTCGAGATGGACCGGCTGCCTCAAGACGCGCTCGCCGCCATCCTATCCCGTCTCGCGCCGCGCAGCCTCGCCGCATCGCGCTGCGTCTGCAAGGAGTGGTGCGCGACGATCGATGCGCGATGCGAGCTGCGCGCGGACCTCCTCCCGCTCTCGCTCGGCGGGATCTTCGTCAGCCTGTCGTGCGAGCCAGCACCGCCCGCGTTCTTCGCCCGGCCCTCCATGGCGCACCGGATCGCCGGGAGGCTCGAGGATTACGTCGGTATGGAAGATCCCGATGACTTGCCATACATCCAAGACAGCTGCAATGGCCTCATCCTGCTT
Organism: Chloris gayana; assembly: GCA_031894775.1. Classification (NCBI taxonomy): domain Eukaryota; kingdom Viridiplantae; phylum Streptophyta; class Magnoliopsida; order Poales; family Poaceae; genus Chloris; species Chloris gayana. The sequence continues at coordinate 104,912 of JAUNZO010001813.1, forward strand.
TACGGCCCCTGTGTTGTTAACCCGGCAACTCGGCAGTGGGCACGCTTGCCGCCCTACCCCCGTCGCCTGATGGAATGGAGGGCATCTACGACCACAGCAGGGACATTTACCTCGTCTTTGATCCCGCTGTGTCGCAGCACTACGAAGTTCTCCAACTACCGTATGTTTCCAGTTTCTTTGAATTCAAGGGCAGTCTAATGCCGGGAACAGAATGGCCTCCATCGCCATGTATAATCCATGTCTTCTCATCTATGACCGGAAGGTGGGAACAGAGGTCCTTCATTCGAGAAGGGGAGCCTGTAGCGACCATTGCCCAGGTGAAGTCATGTTGGGAACGGTTCGAGCCCCGCCACGCTGTGTACTGGCGCCAGACACTTTATGTGCACTGTAAAAGCGACTTTCTTATGCGGTAAGCACCTGTTCTCTTGTGATGTCCCCTAAATCCACGATTTCTTCAGAGCATGATGTACTAAACACCCTTTTCTCCTTGTTATTACATTCTGAACTCTCCAGGCTCAGGTTATCAGATGATAAGTATGAGGTAATTAACCTACCGATGGGTACTGTTGGGAATATGTATGACCATTTTTTTCTTGGTAAATCCAAGAACGGAGTGTATCTTGCACAAGTTGGTACTAGCCCTTGCCGCCTCAATATTTGGTTCCTCAATGAATTTGGTTCCAGTAGAGAGTGGGTATTGAGGAACAGCATCAACCTGCTAGCTCTCAGTAAACATAATCGTGAGAACCATGATGATGGAACCAATGATGAACATTGGATTTTACAACATGGAAATTTCGACATGGAAAATAAAGAAGAGCCTTTGGTACAAACAAGTGTTGATTGGAACTCTGACGATGATAATGCTCTGGACATTGAAGACTGGGATCTAGAAACCTTCTGTGCATTTAAAACATTTGGATTCCATCCTTACAAGGAGATCATCTTTTTGCATTTAGATCGAAGAGTCATAGCCTATCATTTTAATAGCTCAAAATATCAGGACTTGGGTGTGCTAGACGTGAATTGTAACTGTGATAGTATCAAGACCGGTTTCACATATACTCCCTGTTGGATTGGAGAGTTGTCAGTAGTCTGATGACTTGTATAGATTGTTAGTGTTAGTTTACATTGGAACCCAAGGAATAATAACACAGAGGGGCCTTTCCATTTGCTAGAGGGGCCTTAGTATTCTTTGTTAGTCTGATCATCATGGTCAATTCAGAAACCTTAGTATTCTTTTTTTATCGTACAGATAGCTAGAGGGGCCTTTCCATTTGCTCTTTTAGTTTGCTTCAACAGGTGCAGTCGTACAGATAGCTAGAGGGGCGGCTTCTTCTGGTATCTAATATTTGGATTTCATGCTTACAAGGAGATTATCTTCTTGTATTTCGGGCAACATTCAAATACCGTGGCATATCAATTTAGTAGCTCTAAGGTCCACTATTTGGGCAGGTTGCCCTTGACATGCGTCTCTGGAGAATTTATAGGCAGGACTTTCATATCCAAGCCTTGTTGGACTAGACTTGTCGGGAAGAAACAATTAATTAAAAACAATTTGTTATAGTGGATTAGAATGTTATATGTAGGGCAATGCAAACCCGCTCCTATCTATTTATTGGAACTAATCATGTTGATAGTCTCATTCTTCTATATTGCATTTTTGTTTGTTTTCTTTTTTTCCCGTATGATGCAAGCAAGCGTTGTATGTACTCAAGCAAATGTAGAACGAGGAAATCCACCCCTCAACAATTCAATTCAAATATAAACTATAAACTACTATATGAATGCTAGTGCGTTGGTACGGACTGAACTGTCAAAATTATTACTCCATTAGTTCCAGATTATAAGACTATCAAAATTATTACTCCATTAGTTCCAGATTATAAGACGCTTTTGACTGATTTTTATACTTGAAATTATTATTTAACACAATAAAAGACATATCTACAACTAATTTGATATGTTTAATAGTATAATTAAATATGCAATATTTATATTGAAACATAATTTAATAATTAAACTAGGGTGGACACATACCTCTATGCCCACAAAAATCACTCTCCAAGTTGTTATTACAACGTGATGAGGCAAATAACGATCATAATATCAATTATTTATAACTCTTTAGTCATGGCACATGCAAGATAATAAATGGTGAATTTATTCTTGTACCACACATATTGTTGTGTTACCTCATGCCAATAGTTCCATTAAAAATTTTCTTTGTAGTGCTCACATGCCAGATTTGGCCAATGGAAGTGATTCTATTGAAATATAAATAAATACATGCATGCTCTTTACATCACGACTCTTAAAGGTGAACAAAAAACAGAAAATAAATATCCGAGTCTTTTACTTATCTTCAACATCTTTTCTTCTATGAATGTTGCCAAAATGCAATAACCAAATTGAAGCCCTGTCCTTTTCAACCGCCAATAAGAGACACAAACTATGAGTCATCGGTTTCATCTCAAGATAATCTGCATTAGGGTAATACAATGCACAAGATCATAACCAAAATTATGCTTAAATATTTCTAGCTGATCCCGTGCAATTCTTCCCTGTTGGTAATCCAGTCTCGTCCCAAAACGGAGCCATACCACCACATTTTTCTTCATGGTCGGTGAACCGGTGAAGCCCAGTCGGCTAACCGATTTTGGTTTGGCAGATTCCGATTTTTGAACTTCGTTCGGCTTTCTATTCGATCCTACCGGTTTTCTCAAAACCCAACATATCGGTCCAGACTGGTTTCATCGGTAACGTCAGTTATGTAGAACCTGTGCGATCGTGTGCTGCGGAGCCTGGCTACCCGTGTTAAGCTATCAGCGGCAATCCGCGGCGAACAGGGCAACTACAGTAATGTTTGTAGGACGACCCTTTGGGTGATTTTGGAAGAAGAATTGTCCCGAAGCAGCATCACCGACGCGTTCAAGCTTCCCGGCAACACTGAAGATCAATCGCCAAGCTGACCCATAAATCGAACTGCATAGTGGACACCATGCGAAGTCCTCGGCCGATCCTCGAACCCGATCAAAGCCAGCACTCAGCAGCACGCCGGCAGGTAAAGATTGGGTCCAGAAAAAGACAGAACTCGATCGGTTGGCTCACGAGCGACGTGCCAGCCAGTAACTGAAAAATCGGCGTAAGCTTTCGAAATGAGCAGAGCGGCGCAGTGGCGGGGCGTGATATGCTGCTACTTTCGGCGTCCTGTCGGAACCGTACGGGATTGGGATTTTCGTCAGATCACGGCCAATTCCCCACGAGCCATGGTGCCTGCGGCCCGCCGGAAGATGAGAGCAGGAGCAGCGTTCCGCGCTTCCCACCGAATCGAACCTCTCCTCTCCGGAATCGCCCACTGCAACTGCGGCTATATTCAGTCTCACCGTGTCGCGCTCCGGCCGTCTGCAGGAAGTGGCGCGCCATCGTCGACGTGTCCGGCCAGCTACGCACGGACCTCCTCCTGGTCTCGTTGGGCGGCATCTCCGGTACAATGATCGGTACCTTATCTTTCATCCCACGGTGTGTCGCCGCACTACTACGAGGTGGTCTTACCCCTTTACATACGTTCCCTCGATTAACAATAATGATGACGGGATTTCAAGGGAAAGCTATTATTCGATTCGTCGGAATGGCCGCCATCGCCATGTACCAGGTCTTCTCATCAAGATAAAGGGTGTGAGAGGCGCATATATATGCTGCATGCAGACGACGTGACATGGCTCTGAATTCCACAATCGTTCCGGCCGTGTGATTTCTGAAACGACCCATAGGACGCGCGGCATCAGGACACCCGAGACCGAACTGATGGACGGACTTCATCATCTCGGTCTTGAGTCTTGACAAAGGCAAACTAATTATTAGCCACAGATCGCCGGCGGGCGTTTCACAAAAAACGGTGAGCATTGGTGTCACGAAAAAACGCGGTGATCGATCCGAGCTCCAGCACCAAGAGCGTACGGCGATGGGGATGGACCAGCTGCCGGAAGACGTGGTCGCCCGCTTCGCGCCGTGATGGCTCCCCAGAGCCCGCGCCGTCTGCTGGGATCGACGCCCGCCGCCTGCTCCGAACGGTGGGCGGCATCTTCATCAACGTGAGAGGTCAGGCTCCGGCAGAATTCTTCGCGCGGCCGTCCAAGGGCCCCAGAATCTCTGCCAGGATAAGACTAGGTGAAGGAAGTGAATTTTTTTCCTATTTTGACCCATTTTTATCTTAAATTTTAAAAATGACTCCTCTCAAACTAAATTTCCAGGATATGGCCCCTTTTGGTCACGCCAAAAAGATTGGCGTGGCCAAATCTGACCTTAGTCAATCTATACGTGTCAAGCTTATTTTCCTACGTGTCATTTGGTACGTCATAGTGGTCGGCGTGACCATATTCATGTGTCACGCCATATTGCTTGGCGTGACCAAAAGGGCCAGATTCTGAAAATTTAGTTCAGATGGAGTCATTTTCGAAATATTAGATAGAAAGGGGTCAAATAGAAAAAAAGTTCGAAGGAAGTGCGGGATCGATCGAGAGCGGATTTTATCCGCCGCGGATGGAATCCGCCGGATATCTGTACGGCTGTGATTTTTCCAAGATTCGGGAAAAGGGCTGGAAAGTCTACGACGCGTCCGTGTATTGATACAGATAGCGGTATGTATTTCTTTTTACGTGGAGCACAGTTTTTTCATTGGCGGTGGCAGCGGACATGCAATTTAATGCGAGGAGCGGGGTTGGGTGGGACAGCGATAGGATCATATTTAATCCGGAGAAGCATGTAGATGGTTGCCGACTGGTTGGCATGGTTGAAATAACCGGGGTTAACCGGCCGGTTAACCCGGTTAACCGGCAAACCGGTCCGGTCCGGTTACACCGGTCGGTCGGTTAACCCCGGTTCCAATTTGAAAATTTTCAAAATTTGAGAAATTTTGTATATAAATTTCCTAAAAAAAACTAGAGAAAAAGTGATGATTTATGGTGAAAAAAAGAAATGAAAAGAAGCGGATTTGATTAAGGATAGAAATAGAAACGAAAAATAATGGAAGGAAAATGAAGAAAAAATAGGAAAGAAAAAAGTAAATTGTCTCCTTATATTTTTCCACACGCACAATTAGGGAAGAAATTATTGGCATACAGGAGGCCACTCATTCCTTGCGTTCGGAGAGTAATTAGCGCATACACAAGGTTGGTGCATGTTTCTATGCATACATACAAATTTTAACGCGTATAAATAAATAAATAAAGATGACATCCAGTGTAAATACAGATTTATTCCCTTCTTCCATTTAATTAAGGTTTCGGTTTTGCATTCCCATAAGTGGAGTTATTAGCATGGTACTTAGAAATAAAATTAAAGGTTAACTAATTCCCATGCATGAAGGAGAGTTATTAGCATAGTAATTAGGAATAGAATTAAAGGGTAACTGCCCGGTTAACCGTGATAACCGGACGGTTAACCGGCAAAACTGACCGGTTAACCGGTATCCGACCGGTAGTGACTCAAATGAATTTATGTTGCAAATATTGCTTGGACAACTCTGACTTGTATTGGATAATATGGTTGTGCTATGTCGTGTGAAGTTGATGCATTGTGAATTTGTGCCTAATATTGTCTTTAATATTATAGGAAAGTGATGTAATTTTTTTTGCTACGTTTTGTGCTATTTTTTTAATTTTATTACATTTTCGCACTCTGTGCAATCCGGACGGTTAACCGGTCTGCCCGGCCGGTTAACCGGAGAAACCGGTCGGTTAACCGTTCTGCAACCGTGGCGACCAGAAATCAAATTTTGTCCGGCTAACCGGCCGGTTTGTCCGGTTATCCGGTTAACCGGTGGGCCGGCCCGGGCGGTTCTCACGGTTCAAACGGTTATCAAAACCTTGCTGGTTGGGACAAGCCGTAAGTTGCTGGTTCTTGTTCCTTGTCGTTCTTGTTCCTCAATTGATCTTCTGTCTAGTTGAATAATGGACCCCGGAGCTCGCCACGGCGAGGAAAAAATCACGGATGCCGGCGTTCCGGTTGGTACATCTAGACGACGGAGCCTTGGATGACGGAGGCTGGCGATGACTCTTCTATTCTGATGGAAGATGGAACAAAACGAGGATGCGAAGCAGGTAATCCATAGTCTAGACTTGCATCTAATAAATTGCTTTATGTACCTCTCTCGTAGGCTTATCTGCTTATAGCTTGTTCCTAGGATTGTGCTGTAGCGTGATGGTTGGGTAGCAGCGATTTGCTTCAGCCTTCATGACGATGGTTAGAGCCATGGTGGCTCAAGCAACAGTACATAAACATCTCTGTCACGGATGTTTCGGGTGTGGTACAGGTGTGACCTTAGCTCCGGAGTTGCGAGTTGCGGTCGATTTGAGCCGTCATTGTTGAGTATGATCTAGGGACAGGTGAAAAGCAGATCCGATGGACGCCGACGCCGACGACAAGGGATTCACTTCATCGCCCAGAGGGCACCCACGTGCAGGTCAGTTTTTTTTGCACATCCTTTGCCTGATCTATACATCTCTTGAATTGAAGTGCATCTGTTATCTGTACCTTTGCCTGCTCAATTTTTGTACCATTTGTTTAGTTTGCGGATAGGGATTGGATTTCTTTACATCTTGAGAAGAAGAGATCCTACAATACTGATAGACCTGCGCCTTTGAAAAATGGATGTGGGCATGTCCGGTCTTTTAGTTGGTACTTTATGTACTGTCCACCCTGCAACATATTGAAATTTTAGACTGGATGCACCATGCAGCATATTGAAATTTTAGAAAAGGTTGCAAATAACTAAAATTTAGTCATCCATTTTAGTCACTTTGGTTTTGGTCACCAGGATCCTAATGCAACCTTAGCAACTCATCAACCTAATGTATTTCTGAGAATGTACTATAGTAGCAATTCATCTTATTGCATCTTTCAGCTCAGTTAGAATAATAGGACAAACTATTAGAAACAATTAAAACAAATGAAAAAGTTAAAATGTTTTAAGTTAGAAAGTGGCAATCAGAATATTTAGATTTGCAAGCACTAGTTTGGTGAGCTGATAGAGCTTTAGCAGTGTGGCAGACCAAGCACAAAAAATTGAATAATGTTTGGGTTCTTGTTTGGAAACCAATCAGCTTATATGGGTGCTGCAAAGTGTAGCCACTTCATTTCTAAAGGTTCGGGTGGTTAACAGTTTAGCACCGAGGCACCAATTCAACAGGACAATTTACTAGCCTGTGTTTTACAGTGAACGAATTGCTACTGATTCTATAGCTTGCATGGTAGAATAATTCGTAAATGGTAATACCTTGGTAAGGAAGTAGGTTGACGTTGAATTTCATCCTGAAGGCGTATTTTCTACTATATCACTGCAAGAAATTTCTAGTGTTCTCTATTATATCTATTCTAAATTTCATAGTTTTGTGTTTGTTGGCATTAATGCTAATTAAAGCATTTGCAATCAAAATTGGTAGATTAAGACCAGTTTCCATTTTAATGGTACATATTTGAACTTGTTCATGATTTACTGGACAGATGCAAAAGTGTGCTTGTGGAATTCATGGAACTCAACATTGTATTGAATATATATAGGAGTTTTATGTGCTCAGTATAATTGTAAATGTCCTGATGCTTATGGGTCATCCCTGATAGTACAAAATCATCTCTATGTGGTCTAAATACATGGTGAAATCATGTTAGGTTCTCTCTGATTTCAAAGTCATGAATAGTATAAATGGAACAACACAGAACACAAAAAATATGTGCCAAAAATGTTGTGTGTTTGTGCATGAGCATGAGTGTAGGGATGTTTGTATATGATGCTCTTTGCATGAACATTGTTCTATAACAAGTACTTTCCATTATGAACAATGATTATTAACGTTTTTTTCTGCTTGCTAAATTCAGTGTGGTCTTTTTTTCTTGGAGCAGGTCGCAAATTTGAGTTTTTACTGTTGAAGCTTGAAGCCTTTGAGGTTGGTGGACAGTGCAGATCCTAAAGCATGTTGGGCCCTTGAAGAACAGTCAAAACTACTTTTTGTTTGTGCTTCTTTTCCATTGAAGTAGTGAATTTGTTAGACTTGACGGGAAAAGAAAGTTCACAAAATTTGTTCTCTCACCTAGTCAACGACATGTTTTAGAGTTTCTTATGCGGTACAAAGAAAGTCGACCAGCTATTATGCGGATTTTCTTTTGGTGTAACAAAAAGGATTATCAATTTACAATGTTGATCATGTACATGCTTGAAAGATGTCAATTACCGTGCATTAAAGTGGACATTGTGTTCCAATGTGAAATGTTGCATTTATTGGCAGACTGTTCTTACAATTAAAAATGAGTTCCACGAAGACTGATCATTTATTCATTATTTGTTTTCACATAAGTACATTGTGTCACAACATAGCAATGATGTCACACGATCAAGCTTAACACTAAAAATCAAGTTACATCTCAGCAGTAACATATTACATTGTGCAGAACAGAGACAGCTTGGTCTATATTCTATCGATCAGCTATATCAATGTGCTACACGTCCGAACATATTCAAAGAGCTTTCATATTGTCCCAAGAACTTGATAGCCTTTTCCCGTGCCTTCATTCGCTTTAGCATAACCTTGTTCGTGCGGCTCTTTGGTAATTGTGTTTTGTCATGGCACCACCCCACACTACCTGCCCATGCAAAAAAATGTCAAAGTGCATGAACCAAGTTCAGATGCAGTTCGAGAATCAGAAAACATAAATGTTCAATATAGTAAGAAGTACATTATCCCAAACAATAACCTAAAATTAAAGAGGCAATTTGCATGCTACTAATCAAGATGCAAATGTCTTTGCCTTATATTTCACTTGCACAGGATTATAGAAGAAACCAATCAGGCAACGGACGTCATAGAACCCATCCATGAGTGATTGAAAATTCAAGGGGGAGTTCAGGAGCATCATGCACATACTAATTATTCAGCCAAGAACAACTTGCAATTGACCAGCTCTTTCAAAGTTCAACTTAAATCACGTGAAAGCAAAAGATGTGGATAACTTGTATATGTAAATTTGTAAATGCATATTGCAACATGTATCCTGTAAGTACGTACACTTTTTTGATAGGTACCTTGGTGCTCTTTCATTAGATCCAATAACAAGCAGCCATAAGAACCAGTGACACCACCTGCATTATTCTTTGATGTTGCCATAAGGCACTAACTATAAAACAAATCAATGATAAAGAGAAATAAATTAGTTGATGAAGTATGAAACTATATTAGTATGACAATATCTAATTAACTAATAAATCCTCAGGTTCTATACATGTGCAGCACAGCTGCATCTAAGGATTCTTTGGTACAAGTGCAAGCTGACCCTCCTCCATATACATATACCATTTTCTGGTATGAGATTGAATTTATATAAAAAAATAAGCATTTTAGTTTGGTGCAGCTTGTAACAAAATACAAGGACATGTATGCAGTATAAAAAAAATAAGCATTTTGTTTGGTGCAGCTTACCAGGATTCTTTCCATCTTTTTTTTTTTCAATGTGGTTTAACAGAATAAAGCAACCTTACCTATCACAAACCTGCAAGATGAACATAAAGTATACCATTACTTAATATTTCACCCATACTTGCAGTCTGCCTATTGCATTTTACAGAACAGATTTTGACAAAAAAAAAATTAGTCTTTAGAGCAAAAAAGCATTAATGCGTGCTCATTTTGAAAGTGACCTGTAGAATAAGACATGTAAAGAAAAGCAAGCTATGTGTTGTCTAGAACAATACATACATTCCCAATTACTTACATAGCAGGAGCAGACAATATCCTGTATGGTTTGTGCCTTGACGGTATTCTTTCGTGTTCGCTCATGCCTAATACCAAAACCAACCTCGCATGAGTACAGGTTATAGAACTCAGTTGCCTCCGCCACGGAGTCAAACGATGGTTAGAGCCATAACAAAAGAATCAATAACAAGAATGTGCTGATGTTCATCCATTCGCATTGAGAACAAGAATGTAGCAATCTGTACCTCGGAACATCATGGGAGAAGCCAAATTGCTCTAAGAACTCCTCCTCTCCGGGGTCAAACGAGTTGAGATCAAATAAAAGCTTATGCGCGGCCGGGTCACCGGTGTCCATCACCCAGGAAAGCTTGGCGCAAGATTCGGGCGTAGCCGGCGACGTTTTGGATCACAACTCGGATTGGAAATCTGGTGGCGCGGTGGGAGAAAGCGGGAGATGTCTGGCTTGTTCGGACAGGACCTGAGTGGGAGGAAACAGGTGCTATGGTGAGAGATGAGTCGAGAAAGCGAGAGGAAGTGTCCGGAAAGGACCTGGGGTGGAGATATTTTCCCTGCTTGTACGTAGTACACGTAAATAGTGCCGGGTATATCCAATTTTACAGGAGCAGGTATTCTTTAGAAAAGAAAATCGTGCTACGGTGCGTGAGCGAATCGGAGCGTACCACTGAAGCAACCAGAGCCGTCCAGATTGGCGATGGACTCCAGCCGCGGCGGACCCGTGACTTTCCTGGGATCGATCCCATTCCCATGTGCTCGTCCGTCACATGCTACTCCAACGGCCTCCTCGCTGGAGTCGGGGTCCTCTTACTAGGTCACTAACGGGTGGGTCCGGGTCACAACTCACATGTTAGTGACTAATGATGCATCACTATTGTTGTATGCAGACGATCTATGGCAAGGCAGCTAAAGAAGGAAAAATTGGAATTGGACTCTTACACTGGTGATCTTTGTATCCTCTAAAAAGAAGAGATTCTCAAACACCTTTTTTTGTGAGATGCAACTTTGCTAAGACTTGTTGGGCATCACTTGATATCATTCTACGGAGAAGAATGAATACAAAGCAAGTAGTGAAAGTTAAGAAGGAAGCTTGAAGTGCCCTATTTTAGGGATATTATCAACTTGATGTGCTTGGAGTATATGGAAGGAACGAAATAAATGGATTTTCACCAATGTGGCCCTAACGGTGGAAAATTGCGAAGCTTCTTGGGTAAAATGGCAATGCTTGAGCATAGAGCCAAGAAGAAACACCTCACCGCACTCAAGCAATGGATAGATAATCTCTTTGGCTGTTTTTTTTAGCTTCCTTTTTCTTGTACAAAAGATTTTTTTGTTTTTCTTATATAAATATAATTAAAATAATATAGAGCATTGCCCTCCAGTTTTCCTAAAAAAATGATTTGTATCCCTCTTGCTAGTCGGGAGCAACATACACGTCGGTGGGTGCACTTGCCCCCTACTCGCCCTTGCCCGAGGGGCTGGACCGCTTCATCGACTACAAGGAGTGCCTTGTTGACCCTCATTGCGATAGTGTTATCGTCACCGCATTACTATGAGATATTTCTAGCCACAAACGCTTATATCAAGAAGGATAATCTAGTGAAGACCCAATGGAAGAAGTTGTTTATAAGAGAAACAACAGCTGGAGGAGGAAGCTGTCGTTATTGGTTATGTGAAGTTAGGTTCGTCACAATAGCTACTGCAAACCTGCTATGTACCGCCATGGTGCACTTTATGTTCATTGTGAATGTGATTTTGTTATGCGGTAAGAATTAACCTATCATTCATTATTATTTTTCACACACTTCTTCAATGTTAAAAAAAAATTGTGCGAGATTATATGATTTTTAATATCGTTTTTGCAGCTTGATCCATGTAGTTTTGTGAAATATACTCTTCTTATTTCTACGGTGTCATATGTAGGTAGAACCGAAGTGCCACAACTTTCTATTCCAAAATAATGGTCTTTACTTTTTCACAACTAATGATCATTAGTTGTATCCGTCGGTGTGTGAGTACACCTCCAAATGGGGGTCTGCTAAGGCTCCCTTAGGATAGGCTCGGGGAAGAACGGATTTGCTCGCGCGTCGGCGTAGATGATTCAAGTGAGTAAGAACACGGAGAGTTATCCGAGGTTCGGGCCGCACCGGGTGCGTAATACCCTACGTCCTGCTAGTGTGTGTATTCTCGGCTGTCCCCTCTTGAGGGTGGAGCTTAGGAGAGGCTCCAATGGGGGCTCTATCTAGAGGAAGAAGAAGAGCCTGGCTTCCTCCGTAAGAGAGTCGCCGGCCCCCTTGCTTGCCCCGGGGCCTCCTCTTTTATGTGTCAAGAGGAAATCCCCACATTGGGCGGTACAAGGAAAATCAATGCGTGTGGTTGGAGGTTGGGAGTTGCCTTGGGCCTCCCCCCTTTCCCTTCTCCCGTAAGCCACCAAGGTGAGAGAGAGAAGATTCCCTTGCATGCATGCAAGGATTTTGTCTTCTAGCTTTTGGCTTTGGCATCTCACGGATCTTCTGCGGCTTGCGCTTAGGTAGTAGGCGGTGTGGGGGCCCCCGATCCCGATACACCGACAGGAGCCCCGAGCTCATTGCCGGACGCCGAGGTGGTTGGCGATGAGGTCAACTTGTCCCCGCCGTAGTCGTCATGTCTTCTTTGCTCGATCATCTATGTGGGAAATACTTAGGCACAATCACAAGAGTTTCGAAGCCGGGGTGTCCCCGAACCACACCGGTGCCACGTGCGCCTTGACTTGACCGAACCGGTAGTCGGCCCGTCGGGTTAGACCGGGTACCATAATCTCATTGCGCGAGGCGCAAGATTTCTAGTCCCCGGGGTCTCGCCCTTTGACGAGGCTCGACGCGGTGGCCTCGTCTCGGTGCACGAGACGACCAGGGCGTGCGCAGGGGTCATCCCCACTTCAAGAACCCTTCCAACTGTACCATAGTTTTTCGACATTTATGATCGGTCGGTGAGGTGGCCGGAGGTGAGGCCAAACCGTCTCCGTTGTATCCGGGTAGTCGGAGCCACGCCCGAGTAGCCGCCGCTGTCGTCCGGGTCGTCGGAGACGTCGTCCGGTAGTCGGAGACGTGCTCGCCGGAGTAGTCGCCGGAGACGTCGCCCGGGTAGTTGGAGACGCGCTCGCCGGAGTAGTCGAAGACGTCGCCGGGAGTCGGAGACGCCATCCGGGTAGTCGGGGACGCGCTCGCCGGAGTAGTCGCCGGAGACGTCGTCCGGGTAGTCGGAGACGCGCTCGGGCGATCGGAGACGTCGTCCGGGTAGTCGGAGACGCGCCCGGGTCTTCCGCATGCTCGCCGGAGTAGTCGCCGGAGTAGTCGGAGACGTCGCCCGGTAGTCGGAGACGCGCTCGCCGGAGTAGCTCGGAGACGTCGCCCGCCGGAGTAGTCGGAGACGTCGCCCGAGTAGTCGGAGACGTCGTCCGGGTAGTCGGAGACGCGCTCGGGTCTTCCGCATGCTATCCGGGGACCCGCTGCTCACCCTGGGTAGCCGCAACCGTCGACACGGCGTGCCCGGTGTCGTCGTGGACGCGCTTTCGAGCGCCATCGCCGCTACCGCGGGTGATAGGAGCCCCCGAGCGTCGCCGAGTCGCGATCGCCGCACAAGCTCGAGCGAGACGCGCGGGAAGGAGCCGGCTCCACCGCTGCTCGGCTCCCTTGCTGCACAAAGGAGTGGGCAGTGGCGTGTCTCGCGGAGTTAAGGATTCCACCCAACGTTCATAGCAAAAACAAACAGAGTGAGGTTAGCTTAATCAAAGGCAAAGCAATACGGGTAGAAAGGGGAAAAACAGAGTTTTCCAAATCGAAGAAAAGCAAGATCTACAACGAAGAAAGGGGAAAACAAAGCCTCTTGCCCCTTCCTGGCGCGCCAAATATCGGTGTATGAGTACACCTCCAAATGGGGGCCTGTCGAGGCTCCCTTGCTTGCCCAGGGCCTCCTCTTTTATGTGTCAAGAGGGAATCCCCACATTGGGCGGTACAAGAAAAATCAATGCGTGTGGTTGGAGGTTGGGAGTTGCCTTGGGCCTCCCCCTTTCCCTTCTCCCGTAAGCCACCAAGGTGAGAGAGAGAAGATTCCCTTGTAGCCATGCAAGGATTTTGTCTTCTAGCTTTTGACTTTGGCATCTCGCGGATCTTCTGCGGCTTGCGCTTAGGTAGTAGGCGGTGTGGGGGCCTCGATCCCAGATACACCGACGAGTATCTAATGACGGTGCGTATTTAATTTTAGAAATTAACAACTAATAGTTATTACTAATTGTAATATCATCAAAATAATATATTTATAATAAAAATTATCTTTATTAATAAGTTGGCAATTTTATATGGATTTATTATAACATATTTATAATAAATCTAGTTCATCCTTTTTATAACTTTTTAATAATCATTTTAGTGCAATTAACAAAAAATTGTGTAAATTTAAAAACTATTCATTTTTAATGTGATTTCTTAAACTACTATCCAACTAACGACCATTACTTATGGAAAAAATAATGACCATTATTTTAGATCTGAAAACTTCTCTAAGAGTTCGGGTCTTTGACGATGGAGTTGTAACCATCACTTTCTCTGATATCTGAGAGGACAGCACAGAACCGTCTTTGTATGAAACGGAAGCAGCAGGAAGAAGGGAAGAACCAATCCTCATCTCAGCAAAGCAGAATTATACGACTGCGGAGGTGGTGCGTGCAACCTTCCCCGCCAACCTCATTCAATGTGCGTGCTCCCCGCTCTTGCCACCACCTTCCAGCAGCAGTTAATTACGCCACTTCACCACCCAGTCCGGTTAAAACCCACTGGGGTGCCTCGCTCCTTTCACTTGACATTCACTCTCCCATCTGCACATCGAGCGACCAAGAGCGACACACACGCACAGTCCAGAGTGCACTGCGCAGCTCCAGCTACGGCGACGATGATGGGGATGAGCTCGGTGCCTGTGGTGGCGGCGCTGCTGCTTCTGTCGGCGGCGGCGGCGGTGAGCCGCACCGCAGCGCAGGCGCTGGTGCCTGGCATGGTAATCTTCGGCGACTCGGTGGTGGACGCCGGCAACAACAACCGGCTGCCGACGCTGGTGCGCGCCGACTTCCCTCCCTACGGCCGCGACTTCCCGCAGACGCACGCCCCCACCGGCCGCTTCTGCAACGGCAAGCTCGCCACCGACTACACCGGTAAATAAGTCAAATTATCAGAGAGCGCCGTCGCAATCGAAATCTTATTTCCATGCACTCATCAGCTTATTAATTATCTTGGCGCGTTCGTTGTGCCATGAGTGACTCATGCATCATGGCGTGACTGTTTCGCTTAACGACGTGATGCAGTGGAGAGCCTGGGGCTGAGCTCGTACCCGCCGCCGTACCTGAGCGAGGAGGCGCAGAGCAACAACAAGAGCCTCCTCCACGGCGCCAACTTCGCCTCCGGCGGCGCCGGCTACCTCGACGCCACCGCAGCCCTCTCCGTAAGCGCATTTCAATTTAACTGTACCGTTCACCGCACCCGCAGCACGCGCATGCACCCACACGGGTGGGGTGTTCACCACCGCCACTTTGTCCGTGTGCCAGGAATTGACTCGTGGCTCGGTTTCGTGCAGGGCGCCATCTCGCTGAGCCGGCAGCTGGACTACTTCCGGGAGTACCAGTCGCGGGTGGGCGCGTCGGCCGGCGGGCAGCGCGCGGCGGCGCTGACGTCGGGGTCCATCTTCCTGGTGAGCGCCGGCACCAGCGACTACCTGCAGAACTACTACGTCAACCCCGTGCTCGGCGCCGCCTACACGCCCGACCAGTTCTCCGACGGGCTCATGCAGCCGTTCACTGCCTTCGTCGAGGTAATAAGCATCCCCCGCTTGTCCTACCAAAGTACAATGTTCTCCTCCCCTGATGAAACGAGTAATGACACACGTCCTGAAACTCAGCTTAGGAAGTCTCCTCTCCTGTCGTCGTCCTAGTTAAACAAATCCACCCTGCTAGTGTTAACGACCGTATATTGCTACTGGTAACAATTACTATTTGAGTTCATTTCATGGCGTGATGCAAGTACGGTAGTACCCCTGATGCACAATTCAATGGGTTTGCAGGGCAGTAGTGGCGGATGTAAAGTCATCGGCCGTAGTGGGTAGGACCGCGTCGGATTGAATGGATGGGGCATGGCCTCAGTAATTCTCTTCTGCTGCGTGAACATGGCTATTCACTGTACGTGCGTGTAGCAGTAGCCGTTGTAGCATCATCATCAATGCCCGCTGCTTGGCGACCTGACCTGGGTCCAGTTCACTCACTGCTCTCGTGTTATTGCTGTCACATGTGCGTCTCTAGCTGCTTGGGGCTGTTCGTTTCCCCTATCTAATTTTTAGAGGGTCAAATCAAAGAGAATTTTATTATTTTGAGAGTCTAAATAAAGTCTAATCTCGAAACTAATTGCAGACCCCCTATCTAATTCACGAGACGAATCCAACGAGGATAATTATAGTGTTATTAGAAGATGTTTACTGTAGCATCACTGTAGCAAAACATAGATTAATTAGGATCATTAGATTCGTCTCGCAAATTAGAGGGAGTCGCGACATAGGTTTTGTTATTAAATTAATAAAATTACTATTAAATAGTAAGATTCTCTT
>JAUNZO010001815.1:0-10430 GCA_031894775.1 Chloris gayana
GGGGAGATCGGCGGTGCCACGTGGCATAATTTAAGGGAAGAAGGAATCGCGATTCGCACGACCTTGCCCTCCAAGCTCGGGAGAGTTCCGGCTCGCACGACCTTGCCCGTGGGACTCGGGGGACTCCTGCCTCGCTCGACCTTCAAGCTCGCCAAGCCCCGGATTAAATCCACCTGCCCGGGCTCCCACGTGGGCGCTCCCGGCAATCATTGCCGCCGACTCGCGCCCCATTCTCTCTCGCCACAACCACCTCCTCCCGTCGGGGCACGCCGATGGGACACGCGCGTCCTTGTAGCCCGACGGGGAGGCGTGGACCGAAGACCACGGGACTCGGCCATCATCATCCGACGTACGATAGTACGGTCCCCGCCTAATCCATCGACGGGTGGGACTCGAGCTCGGGCTCGAGTCACTCTCCGCCTCGCACGATCTCCGCCCGCGACCTTGAAGCTCAATGAGCTCCCGCCCCGACCTCGACCTTCGTCCCCGCCTTCAATGCTCCCGACAAGGAAGGACCATCATGGGTTGTCCCCTCCAACCACTCCGCCCGACGCCGCCCATGGCTCCGCCAAACGCGGGACACTCCACCCCGCTTTCCCGACGTGACAAGCTACGGGAGCGACACGACGGCCCAATCGAAACACTCAAGCATACGTCGGGGGAGCTCCGACGGGACGGCACATACATCCGGATAAGCACGTGGCAACTCTCTCTCTCTCTCTCTCCTATAACTCGAGCTCGACCCTGCGGCTATAAAGGGGAGGCTCCCTTCTCTCTCGACGGACGCTCTCGATCACGTTCACACACACTTACGCACACACACACTCACTGCAAGGGACTTGGAGCACGCTCCTCTCCCACCTCATCCGTACGCCATCGTTTGTTTGACGCAAGGAACACGAGCGTCGCCACACCTCCCTGGTTGGACGTAGGGAGCTTTCTCGAACCGGCTTAAACCTCTCGTGTCTTTCCTTGTGTACCATCCGGCCTAAAACGCGCACCCCTGGACTAAATTCTACTAGCCGATGGTTCGAACACCGACACCAACTCTTTAGCATGGTCGTCCCGATCATAGCCATTCGATACTTTAGTTAACCAGGAAGGCTCACGGGAAGACAATGCTAAACCGTGAACTTCACGATCAGAGCCGTCTAGATAAGGCATCAACAACATTATTTTCCACTCTTTTTTGTACACAATCTTGTAGTTTAGACCCAATAACTTGGTGAAGACCTTTTGTTGCTAGTTGATATGCAGCCTTTGTTCGGAGAGATGAGACAAGCTTCTTTGATCAGTCGAGATAAGGAACTCTCCCAACAGAAGATAAGGCCTTTATTGCTCAATAGATATGAGAATAGCCAAATACTCATTTTCATAGGTTGACAAACCCCTCATCTTTGGGCCCAAAGTTCTGCTAGAGGATCGTGATTTTGCATTAGAACATCACCCACTCCCAAATCACCGGCATCGGTCTCAATCATGGATTGAAATCCCGGATCGTAGCGGGAAAAAATCCTGGTAAAACCGGACCGGAATCCCGACCATTCCGGGTGGAATTCCGAATTGCTACAGTATCCAGTCCGGTTTCACTCGGAATCCTGGTCGTCCCGGTCAGGACCGGGATTCCGGAATCCGTGGAATCCGGCCGAATTACGACCGGGATTTCAATCCATGTTCTATTTTTTGTTATTCAAGTTTGAGACATTGTATCTCAAATGTTGATTGGAAGCAAATAAATTGACAAAGTGCAAATGTTTTTCAGTTTGAGCAGTGAAATCCTAGCTGCAATGTGTTCTCAAAATTATAAGTTTTTTCAATAACTTTTGAAGCATTTCTAAACGAAGCAGCGACAGGGGTACTTAGTATCTTTTACTACTTAGCCTATACTTTTACTGATTATTGTGTAGCGTCAGATTGCCTTTTGTGATAAACTGTGAAGCTTTGCTATGCAAGTTGTCCAGATTCTAAGATAGTATATTCATGAAGCTTTGCTATGTGAGTAGTCCAGATCCTAAGACAGTATGTTTATTGTTCGCTGACCAAGTGCAGTCATCGAGATACAATTTGAGTCAATATGGAATGCTTACTTTAAGTAAAGTCTACACTGATGGTAAAGGAACATAAATAATGTTATGGATACTGTGGCGCACAGAAGTATAGTTTTTTTGTTCAGTACAACATATATTACTCAATCACACACTTGAAATCAAAGGGATACATAACGGCACAACACTCGAAAAGAAGAAGAAAAATACATCAGGATAACACCATGAAACGTTGGAAGAAATGAACATAGCTCAATGAACAAATCCACACTAAGTAAACTGACTCCTTGAAATCGACTAGTAAATGTTAGCACTGGTGTCTTTTTTCTCTATAGATAACTAGGGGTCGCCAAGACGCAATACTTTTGGCCTCCTCATAAGATCCAAACTACCAAAGGCTTCCTCTGTAGTCTCTATGCCAGTATCTTCTCTGATCTTCTTAGTTGTATCGTCATCCAGCCAATCAGCACCAGTTTGGCATCATTTAAAAACCGGATTAGGATCGCCTGACTTGTGCTGTTTTACTGCACGTCTTGCAGTAAAGCTGTATCCACCGTTCACTATATCCGACGCCCATGCTGCCTCTACTGTATGTTGAAGCAAAATTACATGGATTTCTCCAGTCCAAAGGCCAAAAGCAGCCCAACACGTAACTTTTATGATGATTTTGCCTACTTGTTGCGAATCTTTGGCTTTTTTTTAAAAAAAAACTTTCCATGAAACTGTGTATACGGAGTAAACTATTGCATCCATCTGAAGTGAACTGAATTAGTCTCAGCAAAAGTAAGAGGAATACTCAAAACAGAGTCCGCTAAAAATTCATACATAATTCCCATAGAGTACAAAAGAAATATATCAACACTGTTAACTGCCATTCAAAACAACTAATTCATTAAGTATTACTTCTAAAATAGCATTGAGCTATGACCAGTCACTTCAACAACAGTTCTTCAGACATGAAGATCGGTACTCAGTACTCTGCAAAATAGAAATAATAAGTCAATAGTATTTCTAAATTTATGGATAATGAATACATGAGTTTGTGAATGAATACAAAAGAGATTCAAAGAAACTTACTGTTGAAAATAATACACAACCAAATTTTTTTCCTGCTTTCGAAATGATTCTCACTGAAAAGCCTACATCAGCTCCATACTTGCCCAAAATTTCCAAGCCTCATCCATATCTCTAAATTTCATCCCAACATGAGGTGATAAATCTGGCACTATGTTCTCTCTGAAATAACATGGAGAGAAGCTTTTATATGTACAAAGAACTGCTCTATAACAAAACTAAGACTAATATCACTAATTATTTGACAGTTGCACTTGCATAGAACTGAAGAGCTTCAAGTCATGGCCTCTTGTTGGCTTGTTGCTGTGTCGTCTCTTGGTTACAAGAGAGAAGTTGAGAAAGGAAGGACCGAAGGTAGGCTGCGTACTAAATTCCAACGGCAAAAGAGAGCAACGACGGTTCTTTTCCCTCCAAATCGTTTGGCTCTAGAATAAAAAAAAATCATTTGCCTCTAATTTTTTCTTGTGTCAGCTTCGCCAGGGGTGCAGCTATGGCCCGAACTGCGCCTTACCAAACGCAGAGGCAGCAGCAGCGTCCGATACAGCGAACGGTGGATGCAGCGTTACTGCAAGGCATGCAGTAAAACAAGTCAGGCGATCCTGATCCAGCCAGGACATTTCCTCCCAATGCACTACCAATCCCGCCTCCATCTCGGGCCTTGTTCATTTTACCATGGAACAACATGGATCGCAGCCCAAACCGTATGGAATGGAAGAATGTGGAACTGTTCCAGTCCAACTCGAAATGGTCGTTCGGTTACGCATGGATTGGTATGGGAATCAACCCGATTCCAGCTCATTCCATGCCCATTCCATGCCTTGAAGGCCTAGCACCAATCTATGATTCTAACCCATGAAACGTAGCAGGCCTGGATGAAGTGAAAGAGCTGGAACCACTCAATGCATGTCCGAATATAGATCCATGTGGAATCCCTTCCCATAAAAACGAACAAGGCCTCAGCGAGGTACGATTATATCTCCCATCTTTCTCCGCCGAAAGCATTGCGGATTGGCTTAAGCCGCAAGGATTCAGAAAACATCACCATGGGTTTAACTAACTTCAGCTTCAGTTGCGCCGTCGGACGATGGGAGTAACCCGCTGCCGGTGGCGAGCCAATCCGCTCCGTGCTTCCAGCAGCGACCCCTTCCCTAGGGGTACTGTGGGTAGCTGCTTGTACCGAGTGAGGCATAGTATGGCCCCCACTTTTCACCATTTTCATCGGGTTCGTCGTTGATGACTATGGCCCCTGGAAACATACGCTGGTACCCCTCATATGTGCGCCACTGGTGTTGGTTGTTCTTGAAGGCTACGAACTGCATGTTGGAATCAGAAAACGCAAGCTTGCAGCGATCCTCCACTGTTTCCCCGGGGAGTTGGAGCTCAATAAATCTCGATGGCGGGCTTTCCTTTTCTGAGTCGGCACCAAATAAATCCTTGGCCCCCAGGAAAGAGTTGTCCTGGCATTTCAGCATTGGCTTAGCATTAGCAGCCACTTCATGGAGAGCATCGAATACTTCATCGTGTGGATTTGTGAAAAGGCTGAACTCGTTCAAGATTTGATGAACGACCACATAACCACAAAAATCCTCGCGAGACTGGACGAGGGGAGAAAACGTGAGAATCCATACCACAGCGGCCATCATGTAGATGCTGGGCACACACGCCTTGCGATGCCTCCAGGACCAGCTCGCCGGCGAGTGTTTGCCCCTCATGTTGTCTCTGTCTTTTTCTTTTTAATAATTTTATGCCCGTATTCAATCAAGGAAAGATTACAAGCATAGGAGTGAGACCACCCCTAGAACAAAGAACACCGACAAGGGTGTGGATTACGGGACTCCCGAAGAGCAGAGTACAAATCATAAAAACAGCTACTAAAGGGCTAGCTTCCAGAGTATCGTCTAAAGGGCCTCGCTTAATACAAGCATGAGGTTGGTGTGATCCGCTTACTAGAAGGGTTATCGTCGAAGAAACTTGAATTTTTGGTTGTTGATCCGGACGCATATGGGAGGCAGGAACAACACCTCTGGTTGACAATGCTCGAGTCGCTAGACTTACCGATTCCAAGTCACAGAGAACGGAGCACCCGTAGCGGTCATCGTCTATGTAGACGAGAGTACGGAATGTCGTCAAGGACATCAAGAACACATATACCTTCAATAGCCTGCAGTGGAAAATCTTGTACCTTGAAGAGCCGGGGGAGTCCACATCTCCACAACACCTTGACATGGCGTGTGGAGGCCGATGTCGAGCAGCAGCTGAGCTTGGCACAGGCGTCGCAGGAAGCCTCCGATGGGGAGGCCAAGGATGATGAAGACAGCGGTGGAAATCATCACCGACCGACTTGTGATTGAAGATGTGTTGACGGTGGTGTGTTGATGGACATCTTCTTCGTCCTCGGAACACGCTGACACGAAAGGGATTTGCGCTCGACGATACATCGACAGGGGCGGCGTCGGCTTGGTGGCGGTGAGGGCGTAGAGGCGAGTTGGACCAAGAGCTGTTGTCACAGCAAGGTCCAACCCGATGGGGACCGACTGCGCCCGAGGGTAGCGAAGGGGGAGCCAACGGCGGTGGGGAAGCTGGTGAACCTTGCCGGATCCAGGAGCTCCTCGGTCGGATCCCGCCCCAGGGGCCGCGGATCTAGCATGAGGAAGACGGAGGGAGGCAACAAGGCCACGGGCTGCGGCGGTGGAGATGGGTGGCGACGGGGGAGGAGGAGAAACTAGAACTACTTTATTCAAGTTCCTACCCATCTCAGGCTCGCCGGAGGGACCACCGGTGACGAGCCGGAGCTCGAAGCCGACAGCCATGACGGCCGGAAGATGAGCGGAACAGAGGCGGCACAAGGCCCTACAACAGAGACAACAAAAGCTGAAACAAGGAAGGGAAAAAGCTAAGCTAGAGGGAAGGGCTTCCTCTCCATCCGCCGCCGGCGAGCTCGCCGGAGGGAGAGGAGGGGGCCCGGCGGCGGCGGCGGCGGGAGAACCTAGGATTAGGGCGCTGGGGTTGCTTCGCGAGGAAGGGTGGGGAGCCGTTGTCTCTGTCTTTGGAGGAAGGCTGCCGCCTACAGCTATAAGGAATCCTCTGGTGGACGAACTGATCAGCGGTGAAAGGCCTCACTCATTTTGGAACTGATGGTGTAAAATGGAGTTTTGAGGGATACGTTTCTTATGGTTCAAAGGCATACTTTTCTTGTCTTGAAACGCAACGAGATCACTGTGAAATGAGCGGGCGCGTCGTGCAATACTTGCAGATTATACATGCTTGCACACGGTTTATGTTCACCACAGCACCCAGAGCAGAGCAGAGTTCCCGACTCCCGGGGGATCGGGGCACCAGACTTGTTCATCGTGCAGGGCATGATTTGGTCCTTCCTCATGTAGCAATCGTGAACATACGTGTGCTCTTGCGTTAGCTATGACAAGCACGGTGTCTCCATGTTCTTTATGCATGACTAGTTACCAGTATAATAGGTTCCCCAGTGCCCAAGCGTTCTGAATTGTCTCCACTTCACCTTGCACAAAAAAGAATCCGCGCTCATACCTTCAGCCATGCGCCAGCCACGACATTCCATGTCTGTAGAGACCAAAAATTGCTTCTAAAGATGGTGGTGGAAACTGAACCGCGGCCACATCCTCGTTGCCGCTGTGATATGGATCGTAGCGTACGCTGCAGTTATCAGGATTTCTCCTTACTTGTACCTTTTTCTGATGGAAGTTATCCTAATAGAACAATCTTGCCGTCCTTGTCTGAACATCACTTGAGTTTGCTGTTGTAATTCTAGTGACGGTTCTCGATGTATATCTTCTGGTTGATGATTGTTCGCTGCAATTCGAGACTTGCATAGTATTGATGCTTATTTTTTTAAAGAACTGTTATTTGAGAATTGCTCATGAACAGATCGTTGCATTGATGCCTGTTGGTTAGACTTAAAAAAGACATGAACAAATTTAGATGTGTCTTTTTAAAGATTGATTAATTAAAGGCTTTGAGATCCACTCCGTATGGATCGGCCTAATGGGTTCACATCTCGGGCTCCTTGCACACTTGCCCCGCCAGCCGGCACAATGCTCGGCCGGTTAGCAATACCATTCCTGAACGAGAAGAAACGGCGTCGCCGTTGCAATTTACGCTCCGTCATTCCTCTCGGCCTGGCCCGCCACGGCATGCAGCCTTCGACTAGGGCCGACGACCAGTCAACTCATCCGATCCGGGCCGCACGAATCAGATCGGACGGCTCTAAAATCAGAGGAAACGGACGGTTGCTTATTTGAAATTGTGCCAGCGTCATCAGTGCTCGCGGCAAATTGCTCGTTCGGAGGGTGCTGCGGCCGGAAAAAATTCTGTGCGGGAGGTTCGCAAACGGGCATTGTGCGACCCTGCTCCCGATTCTCGCCGCGTGGAAGGCGCTCCTCATCCGACGCCCAGCTCCACGATGGCTCCCGGCCTCTTGCACATCTCCTTATGACGCATATACCTTCGGCTCCATGGCTCAAACTCAGCGTCCTAGCCATCTACTAATCGAGTCGGTGGAAAACGAAAATATGGATGCTTTTCTGCCCGCAACGGTGATTCCTGATGCTGCTGTCTGACGTAATTATGTACCACGAGGACGCCATTGAAATGGCGTAGCCCAGGCTACTCGAGCAAGGATCAACCATCCATACTGAATGTGCACTACAAGACATTTGGCTCGTAGAGGCATATTTTTAATATAGTAGAGACATTGTTATCATGTCTCTAGACAAGTGTAGAGACATTTTTTAAAATGTCTCATAAGTGCCTTGCCATGCATTGACTCTATGAAAATAGAGGCACTATGCAAATCGTCTCTATTAAATATAGTGACAGTTTTGATAGAGGCATTATAAAGTGTCTCAACAAATATAGAGGCATTAAGTAATGGTAAATAATATAAAAAAATACATGATTGGGAAGAATGAACTCAAGACCTCCTAGAGAAGCAATACAAATTCGAGCCTCACTAGCCAACTCATCCACTAATCACTTTGTGTGTATTTCTCACAGTTTATTGCTATAACATGTTCATTGTACTAGAAAATAGTGCCTCTATAGTAAAAAAAATGTCTCTACTAGTGTCGCTACATGGTATAGGCATTTTAATATGTTGTTAAAGTGTCTCTATATTACTTATGTAGGGACACTTTAAAAAGTGACTTAAAGAATGTCTCTACAATCCATTTAGGGCATTATTTTTCTAAATTTTATTGAATTGTGTCTCTATGTTTGAGGCATATTCTCAAGTGCCACAAAAAATGCCTCTAGTGAAAAATATAGAGGCAAATTAAAAACTGCCTCTAGAAAAGTGACACTATAAGAGTTTTTTATTGTATTGGTGGTCGCTAAACACGAGAAAGACGGAACTATATATGGCCAACAAAAAGAACGATGAGACTAACATTCTCCCAGTCACAACAAACTTGTTTACCTTTATTTCTAATAGTACCCTGAATTGCTATCAAACAATGATACACTATCACTGAATATCAAAGAGCAAATCTCACATTTTTAACACAATACTTGTTTTTCAGAAAGTCAAGATAGATAAGAACCCCCACATTACAGGATTTGCGAAAATTCATTTAATTTCAGAACAATGTTATTCTCCAATACATCACAAATTTCAGGCTCATCAAAGTCAAAACTGCTCTGAATTGTGCATTGTTGAATTATGATCTACATATGCATTGTCATCCATCATGGACTTTCAAAAGAGTTTACAGAAGATCAATCTCAGAAGATCCATTATGCCCGAAGGAGAATCCATATAGATTAGGCATTGCCTTGTGTAGATTACAGAGTAGGCACAAATGATTCACATCCACACTGAATTAAAATTTTTAATTGATAAACTGACGGAGTTGTACTAACTGCATGGCGGTGGCAGCAAAAGGGAGATGGAGAGAAGGCGGGAGCTGCGGTGGCGGCAACGTGAGCCAAGCCGTGGATCGCCCTGGGAGCTGACGGTCGCAAGAAGACCTGCGGAAGCCATCGTGATGCTGAGCGTCCGATGAGGAGCACCTTCCACGTGGCGAGAATCGAGAGCAGGGTCGCACAATGCCCGTTTGCGAACCTCCCGCACAGAATTTTTGTCCCGCTGCGGCCGCGGCGCCGTTGTGGCACACTGCGGCCGGCCGTTACAGCCTCTGCTTTCTCCTCTGCTCCCGCGGTTAACGGAAGCAACGTCCCTAGCATGTGTCTTTTTTAACTCTTATGGGAGATTCGATTGCTTAAATTGGTCTGCATGCGTTTCTTCGTCGGTTGAGATCACATAAAATTGGGCGGTCCGTCATGCAGTACTTCTCCTTGCGCCGCACGCCGTTTACGCTCACTACAACACCTCGTAGAGCAGAGTAATCAGGGGAGCACCAGGGATGTGCTCAAGGTGCAACGCCTGATTTCTGGTTCTTTGCCATACAGCAATTGTGAACATACTTGTTCATCCTTTAGCTATGCCAGCACGCTGCCTCCCCGATATGTATAAATGCTTTTATCCAACTATGGGGGTGTTTGTTTTCTATGAGAGCTAAAATTTAGCCCTTAAAATTTGGACTAAATTTTAGCCCTATTTTTAACCTTTCTTCTCTCTTGAGCTAAACTTTATCCCATCTTTTTGTTTTTTTTAAACTAAACTTTAGTCCACTTTAGTCATTTGTCCTTTAGACCCGGTTCCTAAAGCGTTATGTCTTTCTTGACCATGACACGATGAGAATCCCCAACCCAAGGGAAACAAACTCCTCGCTCCTAATTTCCCCCATCTGCGAGGTGAGACCAAATAACTGCTAAAATGTTGGTGGAAACTGAACAGCGTACACCATGGGATGGTTATGCAGATATGGATAGCAGCGTACGTTACCATAACCAAAGGTTTTAGGTTTTTCCAAATGGAACAAACGTCTTTCCCTCTGGTAGTTGATCTTGCTAGAGTTTATTCTCCAGCACTCCCTTCTTTTTTTTCTAGAGTTTATGTACACAATAGAACATAAGCTGATGGTTTCGTTGTTTCTCAAAAAGACATCGGCAAATGTGTGCTCCCTTCTTTACGGTTGTCGTCATTGATTTTTTCAGTGAAGTTTGATCATTCGTTTTATTCTAAAAATTTCTTTAAATACAAAAAGTTATATGCTATATTTCAAGTTTTTAATTATAAAACACATTTCAACAAAATATGTGATATTTTTTAGACTTTTTCGAATAAGACAAATGATTAAACATAAAAAAACGTCAATGTCAACAATAATTTAATAAAAAAATAGTATGTCTTTTTAGTAATTTTGATCACATTTCGGT